>APFE031414815.1:0-33880 GCA_000404065.3 Pinus taeda | reverse complement strand
AGGCAGAGTCCAAGGAGGTTGAAGCAGAAGATGTTACAGGGACTGAAATATCAGATGACGAGCAATTGATGGTCGATAGTCAAACACAAACAGAGCCTGAAGCCGAAAAGGTAACAGGTACTGACACATCTGATGAGGGTTCAATGGCTGAAGTTATATTGAAAAAGAAGACACCACAACAGGCCCTACAGCAGGGTGAAGTCAAGCAAAAGCCATCGTGGGTTAAAACTTCAACATATCATCACCCACATCACCCCGCAAGACAACCGTCAAGATGGAAACCAAAGAGTCACATGACGGATACAAAGGAGAGACGATCCACCTGCTACACCTCAACACAGAAGAGCGGCCACGGTCAACTTCCATCTCAAGCGAGCGAGGCACCGACGAGATCGAGGTTTCACCTTTCTCTTGGATGGCTAGATGCACGTGCTTGGTATCAGTGGACTACTTTTTTGAGTAGATCTTATTTTTTGTGTTTTTCTCATGTTTCGGGGACGAAACATGCTAAGGGGGGTGTAATGTTATATACCTAGGGGGTTAATATGGGGTACCGAGGGAGGTACCCAAGGTAATAATGTAATAATGGGATGGGCCATAGTAATAAATAAGGTGGTTAACCCATGTCATGTAAGGGACCACAAGTAGTTAATAATAATGTAATGGGCCCATGGTATTAGTTGATGGTATGAGTAAACCATGGTAATGATGCATGGTATTGTATGTATGAGGCCTATATAGAGGCTAGAGACTCCACATGGAGGGATATGAAGAGAAGTAGTCTTGTATGAACAAGCATATGGCTTGTGGAGTATTCTCCTTCCTTAGGGAGTGAATGTATGGTGTTACCCTACCATAAGGGTTTGATAATAAAGAAGCATTTCTATCTATTCAGATCTTGTTATTCTTGGGTTTATTTATATTTTCATATATTTCTGGGTTAGAGCTACAACAATTCCCACCCTTCCTGTGTAGCCTTCTATCTCTGATCAAAAATCTGTAGTGGTGTCACCTCTATCTACTCCTTCTACTCCTCAAACATCTAAAATTTCTTCACCACCATCCCCACCTCATACACCCCATACATCAGCTGCACCCACTCCCCCAACATCCCCAAGACCGATTGGAAATCCACCAAGAGTAATGGCTGCTCGGTTTGCAACCCTTTTGCTGCCTCAAAATTTGGATGATATGCCCGCCGATTATCAAAGAAAAATTCCATTGTTTTATGGCACTCCTCATGGTGTTACAACTCAGCAACATCTGGATAGGATGAGAGATTTCTTTGACTTTCATGAGATTGATATAGAAATGTGACAATGAGACTATTTATACAAACCTTTGGTGGTGAAGTGAGGAAATGGTTCAGAGCTTTGCCGGTTGCAAGTATCACTACATTGACTAATCTTCAGAGACAATTCTTGGATCACTGGGAAGTGAAGAAAAATCCTCTTCAGATCCTTTCCAAGTATGAGAACATCAAGTGGAATGATGGTGAGTCCTTTTAGGATTACTACATTAGATTCAATTCTATTTACAATGCAATTCTTGATCATATAAAGCCACCTATGGGGCTGGCTTTGATAAAGTTTCTAGATAGTTTCAATCTTGATATGGCCTATCAATTAAGAGAAAGAGATCTAGCCACTTTGGAAGACATGTAGAAAATTGCAGTCAGCATTGAAGCAAATCTGCTTGCCAAGAGAGCTAGAACAAATGCAGAAAAGAAGGTAACAATAAAGGAAGAGGTTTCCACTTCAGATCAAGTGCTTCGGAAGATGGAAAATATGTTTGATAGATTGACAATTGACAAGCCTAAACCACAAGTCAGAAAATCCTAACTTTCGCGGGCAGTAGCAAAAACAATTTAGAATTAAGCAAAGAGAGCAACGAGCACAAGACCAAGCAGTGCAGCAGCAGGTGAAGACACCATTACAACAGAATTTTGTACATGGTCCAGAATCAGATGATGAGGAGAACGTAATTGGAGAATATAATCATTTCTTTACACTTGATGATATGCCAATTTTTAGCACTAATGATGAGGAGTATTCCGAGAATTCAGCTGTATAAAGGAACGAAAATTTCATTTCGGCAAATGAAATAGTTCTTGAGGAGGAGTATGATGAATATCAAATAGGATACATGAATGCTTTTTCAGTCCAACAGTGAGAATATTCATTCAGAAGTAGAGATGTGCCATAAATCCAATTCAAAAAAGGAAGGAGACAACAGCGCCAAAGAATGATCCTCCCATTGTGCACAAAAAGGTAAAAGAGACAACTAATACTACCACCAACAAAATGCCATCGGCAAATGAAAGATCGAATCAACCAAGTGTATCAAGGGAGAAAACTAAAAAGAAGGATGTTTCAGCAAAAGAGGTAGAGAAAATTTCATTTTTTAACTTAGAAAATGAAATTGCTAAGTTAAAAATATATATTCCTTTGACTGAGTTGATGAAGAACAACAGCTACAAAGGTCAAGTGTCTAAGATGTTGAATTTAGATCCATCATCTGATATGGCGAACGTGGAGGATGGTAGACTTGAGTTGACTTTTGGTCCAGCATTGGAAGTTCAATCTCAAGATAATGATGTAGCTCCTTTTTACATCAGTCTCAGGGTGCATGACTATGTGTTACACAATGTTATGTTTGATTCTGGAGCCTCTCATAATCTCATGCTTAAGGCCATGATGGAGAAATTGGGATTGGATATCACTATAAAGTATCATGACCTTTACACTTTTGATTCTAGTAGAGTAAGGTGCATTGGTCTTATCAAAGGTTTGGTTGTCAGTTTGGATCAGTTTCCAACTAAAAATGTTTTGATGGATGTGGTTGTGGTAGATATACCTCCAAGATTTGGCATGCTTCTATCCAGATCTTGGGGAGCAAAGGTTAAAGGGACAACGTAGCTTGATATCTTCTATGCTACTATTCCCGTGTTCGGTCAAAGGAGGATATTATACCGGGAGTAAAATATGAAGTACATGATCACTAGCAAGGAGAAACTGGTAAATCATCCAATCAACTATATACGTACTAATTTAGAATTATTTATTTTGTATTCAGATAGCTTTAATGATGTAAATAGCCAAGTAGTTGAAGTAGAAGACATTCCCGAGATCACTGAAAAATTCATAGAGGTATTAAAGCAAGAAAGACAAAGACTTGATAGTACCACTGAGCAATCAGCCTTCCGACAGCAACAAGATATTGATGGGAAGCAAACAGAGTTTCAGCTTTTGGAAGAGGACGAAATAGGTTTGTGGAGCATGGATTTTGATGGCACAGTAGGAATCGAAGGTCCTGGCATTGGCATTTGGATATGCAGCCCTGTTTTTTCCCCAAGCAAAGTGCCAAGCAATGTAAGGGTTTGTTCTTATAAACTAGATTTTGATTGTTCAAATAATGAGGCTGAATATTAGGCTTTAATTGTTGGTTTCAAAATTCTTAAAAAGTTGAATGCTAAAAGGATTTCAATGTATGCCGACTCCAAGTTAGTTATCAAGTAGGTGAAAGGGGAATACCAAGCTAAGCATCCTCGAATGTGGGCCTACCATAATGCGGTATTAGATATCTTGAGAGTATTTTCAGATTACACTTTGACATGTGTACCTCGTGTTCAGAACATCATTGTAGATTCACTTGCAATAGCAACAAGTAATTTGAAAATTTCAACGAATTCAAACAACAAGTTTGAGATTCATGTGAAACATCACCCAACTGTCCCCGACAATCAAAGGTGTTGGCAAGTGTTTCAAGATGATGAAGAGATCGATGAATTTCTGCAGAATGAGGGTAAATTCAAAGACACTTCTATTGATGTGGAGTATGATGATGGTGAGGCGGATATAGAAGTCAATTAGATGGAATTTTTGCAGCTGAAGGACAACGTCATTCCTAAAGGTCTAATACCTTTAGAGGAGCTGTTCGATCAGGATAATGTGGCTCGAAAACCGAGCTTGCTGCCAACCAAGAAAGGAGTTGAGGATGTGAACATTGGATCAGCTGAAAATCCTAAAATGGTGAAATTATCAAAGGTGTTGTCCCCACAGGTAAAAGCAGAGTATATCAGTTTACTATCTTCTTTTATTGATGTATTTGCTTGGGATTATTCAGATTTGAAGGCATATGACACAAGCATAATTCAACATATCATCCCGATCAAGCCAAATCAAAAGCCTTTTCATCAGAAGCTAAGAAGAATAAATCCAAAGCTGCTACCCTCAATTGAGAAGGAAGTAAATTGGTTGTACAAAGCTAGTATCATCGTCCCCATAGTATTTTCAGATTGGATTTCAAATTTGGTGCCCGTGCACAAGAAAATAGGTGAGATTCAATTATGTATTGATTTCAGAAATTTGAATAAAGTATCTTTGAAAGACAACTATCTAGTGCCTAAGATGGATCACATACTTCAGAGAGTAGTTGGAGCATCCCGCATGTCGCTACTCGATGGGTATTCGAGTTATAACCAAATTCTAGTCCATGAGGATGATAGAGACAAAACAACATTCACCACTCCATGGGGAACTTTTTACTATGCAAAGATGCCTTTCGGATTGAAAAATGCTGGTGCAACCTTTCAGTGGGTGATGGATATCACATTTGCTATTGAAAAATATGTTTTTTTAGTTGTTTATCTTGATGATTTGACAATTTTCTCTAATTCAGATGAAGAGCACCTTTATTAGTTGAAAATTGTAATTCAGCGGCGTAGGAAGTATGGGATATCTCTATATCCAAGGAAAGGTCTATTTGCCATGGATGAAGGCAAGCTTCTCAGTCATATTATATCAAAGGAGGGCATCGAGATTGATCCAGCTCGGGTGGAAGCCATTCGAATGATTGATTTTCCATGAAGTAAGAAAGAAATCCAATAATTCAATGGTAATATGAATTTCTTACGTTGCTTTGTGCTCAAACTTGTTAAACGTTTAAGGGAAATTACAAACATGCTCAAAAAAGATAGTGTAGTGAGATGGATAGAGGAAATGATTTAGTCTTTCAATTTGGTGAAATTGGCCCTTTCTTCAGCTCTGGTTGTGATCAGCCTGGACTATACTCAGGATTTTATTTTGTTTTCATTTGCCTCGGATCATACTATGGTAGCAGTCTTGATGCAGAAAAGAGACCATCTTGAGAAACCAATTACATTTTTCAGTAGAACCATAAGGGATTCAGCGTTAAAGTACAATATTATTGAAAAACAAGCCCTTTATTTGGTAAAGGAATTGAAAGATTTTTGGGTTTATATTCTGCATTCTCACATCCTTGCTTATGTTCCTAACGCTGCTGTTAAAGATGCCTTAGTGCAAACAGATCCAGAGGGGAGAAGAGGCAAATTGATTGCTACCTTGTTGGAATATGACGTGGAGATCAAACCAACAAAGCTCATCAAAGGACAGGGGCTGGCTAAACTAATGGCCGAGTCAAATTTTCACACCTTGGACATTAATCTCATTGTTGCTATGTCTGAGGAAGATGAAGAGAGTCTGCCCGCTCAGGTATCATAAATTTTTCTTCTTTCTCCTTGGTATTTGGACATTGTTTATGTACTCCAAAATCTATCATCACCACCTAGAATGGCTAAGAACAAAAGTAGGACACTGAAATTGAAGGCTACGAAATTTTGTATCATGAATAATGCACTCTATTGGAAAGATCCCGGTGGTGCCTTGCTCAATTGTTTGGTTGAAGAAGAGGCAAAATAGGTTATGGAAGAATTTCACAAGGGAGATTGCGGAGGCCATATTTTCTTGAAGACAACAACTAATAAAATTTTGAGAGCAATATATTATTGGCCAACTCTCTTTACTGATGTGAACAAAATAATGACAAGTTGCCACGAATGTCATATATTTCAAGGTAAGAGGAAATTGCAGCCTTTACCACTCAAGCACGCTGAGGTTAGTTCTCCATTTTAGCAGTGGGGTTTGGATTTTATTGGTGAGATCCATCCTTCTTCTCAAGCGCAGCAAAAATGGATCCTCACAGCAACGAATTATTTCACAAAATGGATTGAGGCGATTCCCACAAGGCAGGCCGCTAATTCGATAATCATTTCATTTCTTGAAAACAACATTTTGTCTCATTTTGGCTGTCCAAAAAAGTTGATCACTAACAATGCAGTAGCCTTTAAATCTAAAAGAATGATTGATTTTTTCATAAATATCAAATCACTTTGGGGCACTCAACTGCCTATTACCCCCAAGGCAATGGATTGGTAGAATCCTCAAATAAATCTTTGGTCAATATTATCAAAAAGCTACTGGAAACGAACAAGACAAGTTGGCACAAAAAGCTAGTCAATGCACTTTGGGAAGACATAGTAAGTCAAAAGAAATATATAGGCATGTCTCCTTTCGAGCTTGTGTATGGTGTGGACATAATCTTCCTGAACTCTCTTGCAGTATTGGTGGTTAAACTCCTATAAGAAACGAGCAGCGAAGATGATCATTTGCAACGGAGAATCAATCAAATGACTCATTTGCAACAAACTAGAGAGGACGTATTTCAGAACACTTTCAAGCTACAATAGAGAATCAAGAAGATATTTGATTGAAAGGAAAAGGAGGATAAGTTTCAAATAGAAGACATAGTGCTGAAATGGGATGCAAGGAAAGAAGAGAAAGGTAGGCATGTCAAGTTTGAAAATATTTGGAAAGGACCTGACAGGAATGATGCATATTGGGGCCAAAATGCTTTCCTTTTGTAAGAAATGAATGGTGAAGACTAACCCAGTGGGCTGGTCAACGGCTGGCTACTCAAACAGTACTATTTGTGAAATGTTTTCTGTTGTTATATGTATCATTGTACATACCAGTTTGTTTAAATTCCACTGAAAGTGTATACTATTTTCATTCTTTCAGTTTGGGGCCTGAGGTGAAGTCTATAAAACTGAGGTTTGATTTGAGTTTTGGTTTGGTTTGTTTGAGTCAGGTCTTTCAGTCGATTTCAGTCTTGAAATTGAGTTAGTTTTGAGTCACATTTCATTCTTTAAATTGAGTCAGGAGTTTAGTTTTGGTTTGTCGAAGTCATTGACTCCATAGCCCAATGGACAAAGGCACTGCCTACTTTCCTAGAGATCTATAGTTCTTGGCACCTCCAAGGAGCTACCATCCCCATTGGAGCCAATGTTAGTGTCGGTATCTTCATCCCTCCATCAAAGATCAAATTCTCTTGTTGCATTGCATATTAGGTGTCTCACTCGGTCAGTTGCATTCCATTAGGAGCATGGCTCAGCTGACGGTACTGGCTTGTTGTACATTTTCCCTCATGTCCTTTCCCTGCTAGCCCATTTCCATTCCTCAAGATCATCTGCGGTCACTTTTTGTTTTAAAATTTGCAAGAGTCATTTCTAGTGTTTCAATTTCATTAGGTCTAGGGTTTCATCAAAAAGGTCTTCAAAGTTTCCAATAATAGTCAGTAGGTGCATGAGGAGGTTGAATAAAGTTCCAGTATCAATAAATTTCATAATCACTTGCTCAGAAATGTATTTTTCTCAAAACCCTGTTTTGAGGAAAAAACAGAGTATTTTAGGTTTTTATTGTATAAATTCATGTAATTTTAGCTCTCTTATATGTAAATCATTTCAGTGGCAACCCTGGTCACCTTGCCAAGCTTCAGCTGCTCCATCCCCTACAAGACAAACAAAAAATCAAGTCATTCAGTTCATCAAAGGCACAAATAAAGTAAACTATCCAAAAACGGAGTTGAAAAAGTAAGTTACAATGCAAACATTATTAAAGTGGGCTTTATGAATCGAAAATCAAAAAGCTCTTGTATATAAATCATTTTTCATAATTCAAAAAGCTCACTTGCATTCAAAGAAGGAATATTGAGCAAAAGAAGGCCGTGTTGAGCAAAGGAGGCAAACATGGAGTAAAATTGTGTAAGTTTGTGGGCACGGTGCATTGGTTGAGAGGCGTGACACATACAAGTGGTGCAACGCATTGGGCCGCCGACCATAGTGTTAAAAATATATTGGTGCGACGCGTTGAGTTTATGGTGTGGCGCATAGAGCTGCCAAGCCCGATTTCATCACAAACACCCTCATATTCCCAAACTTGCTCAATCGAATGGTGTGCAAGTAAGTTTACAGCTCTTCCCTTGCTAGTGAAAGTGTTCCTCTTAAAGTTTATTTTGGTTTAGTGTGAAAAATATCAAACCCTACCTCTTTGCAATTTCTCAAAAAACAATTACCTAGGGTTTGCATTTGTGATTTTGCTGCCAAGTTCACTCCACCACTCCCTCACTTTTTGACTCCTCCATTTATTTTCCAGTTCATCCACTCATTCCCTAACTCCCATATTCCTAAAAAATCATTCACCCCTATCCCCAATTTCCATTTTCCCAAATCCTAACTACAAAATCCCAAAACCCTAATTGTTGTCCCTAAGCTTACATACTATTCCCCAACCCCCTATTTCACAAACAACTTGTCATAATAGTCCAAAAACCCCTCATACCCTCTCCCTCCATAGTTCCTCATATATTCTTACCCTTGGTGGTTGAAAACTAAAAACACCATAAAAATCTTCATACTCATCAAGAAAACTCACACACTAGCAAACATGGAGTCTGATCCTTCATATGACCGAGATGAAGAGACACACAGTGACTCTCCTACATAAATGCATGCACCAAGGAGACCTCACAAGGGTGGCAAACATATACAAGAGGAGCCTACTTCACTTGTTGAGATGCAGGCATGCCCTCTTGCTATCACATGCTTCCAACACTAATCCTGTTATCAGTTCTGTGAGATGGTTGATAGAGTCCAGTATCATCATTAGTTGGCCAGGTTGTTTGTGCTTCATCTACATAACAGCCAAACCACTCTAGCTGGTGTCACATTTACCTTAACACCGGATTCTATTTCCCTAGCAACCGACATTCCTAATGTCGAAGATTAGTGGAATAAAAGGCGGAAAATTGACAAGGAGCATTATAAGCCATACATCAAGCCAAGTTATTTCAGACAACTCAGCAGAGTTTTTCCCTTTCGGTACTTGAAAGACTCATATGCTCCCTTGATGAAACTCATCATGAAGTATTTCAGCTGTGAGGGTCGATTTTCTTGCCTATATGCCTATCATATCAAATTGTTGATGCACTTTACCAGTGTGAGAATAATGAAACTCCCCTACTTCATGTGCTGAAATATTGAGAAGATGACCACCCTAGTACAACAGAAGACTCCTCAGCAGCAGTTTAACAATATATATCATTTTTCACTCATCAAAATTGTGGTCATGCGTCAGCTTGGTTTGTAGGGCATCTCATGGGAGTTTTTTATTTCTCATGAGTTCTTCACAACTCCTCAGGTACCTCTAGAAGCTTTTCATGAGATAGGTGGACCTTCACATCAGCAGAAGGGTCATGAGACACAGACCACTAATATGCCGGTATTTGTCACCTATCAAAAAGGCACTAGAGGGTTGGTTGCAGTAGCAAAACGACTATTATCTTCACCTGGGGTGGAAGGGGTCTCACTTCCTTCATCAACACAACAAGTTTAGGACAAGGGTAAGAGGCCATTACATGATGAGGGGCCTTCAGGTGAGCAAGAGACTGATTTCATTGTCATTCAAGATGATGACATTGATTTGGGCCCACAAAGCTTAAAGCTCAAGGAGGTCATCCAAGAGCAACAGGCGAAAATCAATGCTTTGTCCCTCAACTTAGAAAAAGTTAAGTGGACAATAAACTACCTGGAGCAAAGAAACAAGCAACTTGAGGATCAGCAAATGATTATGGAGCTTCAAAACATACAAGAAAACTACCAAGCTGCCAAAAGGAGGATGGTGAAGTTCACATCACTTGAACAAGAAATCAATGTTGATCGTGAGTCTTGGCTTGAGAGAGATAATAACCACTTGGAAAATTTTTTAGAGAAGGCCAACAGGGAGAAAACAATGTAGAGGCACATGGCCTACCATTACTTGGCAAGAAACAAAGTGTGCAAGGCTAGAATCAAGAACTTGAAGGCCAAGTTGAAGAGGGCATCGAGAAGGAAAAAGGAGCAAGATAGACTCTAGATATTGGTTGAGGCTTGCTTGGCCCAACACATCAATTGATGGAGAGCACTCAACCCAAATTTCAAAAAATTTGGGGCACTTTTTGCATTTTTGGAATTTTTGGGCTAAAACACAGAATTTTCTTCCCTATGCGTCGTGCCACTTGGTGCTCGCTTTTGATGGAGGCCTCCAAATGAGAAAAACTCAGCATTTTTGGATTTTTCATGAAGAAATTTTCGTGCTTTCCAACGACCAAGAAAATTTTATAGTTTTTGAGCCCTCAAAAAGGGTCAAAAACACCCAAGAAATTACCTTACTGCCCCTATTTTGACACACAGGAAGCAGTGATGGGAGAACTCAGTTTTGGAGGGGCAAATGGAGGCCAAATTCAAAAATTCCACTTGTTTGCATACCCTTCCAAAAAATACACTTGGAGAAAATTTGGACACTGGGAAGGCCTCCAAAAGGGATGCAAACAGGCACTACGCATAGGGAAATCAGTGCGACGCATTGGGGAAATTTTGCCCAGTTTGACCAAAAATATTCTGCTTTTCACCTAGTTTCTTGACAATTTGACTTTTCTCATTCTTAATGTCAAGCTTGTGATGTAATTTAATGTAAATTGATAAATCTTGATGTAATTTTGTCAAATTTTCACTCATGGAGGTAGATTCATCTATCAAAAAGTAGTTTGCAACTGAATGAATCAGTTCCTTAATTTCTAGAGGCAAGTTGTTCCACTGCCTAATTTTTAGTTCTTAGTTTAGAATTAGTTGGAAAAACTCCTAAAATTATGATCTCGACCCCTAGAGGCTAGGATGAGTTATGGTTTGTCTATATCTTGTGATTTTTAGTCATTAGCATGGTTGGACTTTTGAGAAAGCTTGGAGCTTCATTGTATACATTTTTTAGCAGTTTTGGATAAGGAATAGACCAGGGTTTGCAACACTCTATGGGATTCATGTGGCATCTTGCTTTGCTATTGTGTTTCCTTCTGTAAATGTAAGTTTACTTGTGTTTTATCTATGCCATTCTCTCTCTTATTTCATCTTAACTAAAACAAACAAGGATAAAGATAGAATCCATTGAAATTGCAGTGCTCTACCTAGGGTTTGCTTAGTTATCTATGTTTTCAGCGATTTGAAGAGGATCGCTGAGGTTTTCTTGCCCTCTTCAACTCCTCATCTATCTACAGCTCTCCATTTCATTCAAATCTGAAGTATCAAATCAATTGCCTACCTTGCCCCATTGAGATCTCTACAAAACTGATCCTCATTCCCCAAACCCAAAATTTGCCTTTCCATTTGAGCCAACAAACATCATCAAACTCAATCAAACCCTTTTACACACATCCCTAGCCTAAAATCAGTCTTCATTCAGGTCATCTCAAGCCTTATTGATCATATTTTGCTGAGATTGACAAGGAGAGATCCCTCTCTTGACCTGGTAGGGCTAACTACCAGGTTAAGCGTGGTTTGAAGTTACCCTAGATCCTACCTTTCTCAGCCTAAGGTAGATTTAGGCACTAACATAGTGGTGAACATACTGGGAAGAAATTGTTTGTGTGTTAGTTTTCTTTGTTTTATAAACTACATATAGAGTCTGAAGATTAGCCAGGTGGCCATCGAAATGCTTTTGCTCTACATTAGCGCAAGTACATAAAAGCTACTTCGGTCAATCTCTGGTCTAATCTTATAAACGGAATATCTAACCCACAAATTGCTCCAATACATCTGATAAATCTAAGCTTTCGGATGATAAGTTTAGAATTTGATAGGCTGAACAAGTTGATAATGTCCATTTTATTTCTTGGAAATAATAACACACTGGCTTCCAGAAGATATACCAATACAAATCTGGATCTTGATCCAACTCCTGTGTACAAAGAACCCAATCGTATTCCAAGAATCCTTCGTCAAGAAAGTTTTGTGATTCCCATGTTCAAATCACATTCATGTCCTATTGTTTTTGAGTATCTTTAAGATCTTCAGTTTGAAAAATAGTTTGACCTATCGCTATTTGAGACTAAATCCGAAAGTGTTGTTGGTTCTACTATCCTAAATCCATAGTTTGTCAAAGATCTTGAAAATAAAAAGGAAAATAAGTCAATTGACGATTATATCTTGAAACAACTCCAAACTTCACTTGTGTCTTCAAACATCGTTGATTTCTTAGAGTCTACATCTGCAACCCTTGGGTCCTCCACGATTGCATCTAGCTCCAGAATTCCTACCGAAACTCCCCTCATTCCCACCCTTCCTGTGTAGCCTTCTATCTCTGAAAAAAAATCTACAGTGGTGTCACCTCCATCTACTCCTTCTACTCCTCAAACATCCAAAATTTCTTCATCACCATCCCCACCTCATACACCCCACACATCAACTGCACCCACTCCCCCAACATCCCCAAGACCGATTGCAATTCCACCAAGAGCAATGGCTGCTCGGTTTGCACCCCTTGTGCTGCCTCAAAATTTGGGTGATATGCTCGCCAATTATCAAATCAAAATTCCATTATTTGATGGCACTCCTCACAGTGTTAAAGGTCAACGACATGTGGATAAGATGACATATTTCTTTGACCTTCATGATATTGATGCAGAAAATGTGATAATGAGACTATTTATACAAACCTTTGGTGGTGAAGTGAGGAAATGGTTCAAAGCTTTTATGGCTGCAAGTATCACTATATTGGCTAATCTTCAGAGACAATTCTTGGATCTCTGGGAAGTGAAGAAAAATCCTCTTCAGATCCTTTCCTAATATGAGAACATCAAGCGGAATGTTGGTGAGTCTATTCAAGATTATTGTATTAGATTCAATTCTATTTACAATGCAATTCCTGATCATATAAAGCCACATATGGGGCTATCTTTGATAAATTTTCCGGATGGTTTTGATCCTGATATGGTCTATTAATTAAGAGAAAGATATATGGCCACTTTGGAAGACATGCAGAAAATTGCAGTCAGCGTTGAAGCAAATCTACTTGCCAAGAGAGCTAGAACAAAGGCTGAAAAGAAGGTAACAATAAAGGAAGAGGTTTCCACTTCAGATCAAGTGCTTTGGAAGATGGAAAAGATGTTTGACAGATTGACAATTGACAAGCCTAAACCAAAAGTCAGAAATCCTAACTTCCGTGGATAGCAACAACCACAATTTAGAATCAAGCAAAGAGAGCAACGAGCATAAGACGAGGCAGCACAACAACAAGTGAAGGCACCCTTACTATGGAATTTTGTACACGGTCCAGAATCAGATGATGAGGAGAACGTAATTGGAGAAGAGAATCATTTCTTTACACCTGATGATATGCCAATTTTTATCACTGAAGATGAGGAGTATTCCGAGAATTCAGCTGTACAAAGGGATGGAAATTTCATGTTGGCAAATGAAACAGTTCTTGAGGAGGAGTTTGATGAATATCAAAGAGGATACATGAATGCTTTGTTAGCCCAACAGTGACAATATTCACTCAGAAGTAGAGATGTGCCCATAAATCCAATTCAAAAAAGGAAGGAGACAACAACGACAAAGAATTATCCTCCCATTGTGCAGAAAAAGGGAAAAGAGACAGTTGATCCTACCACCAACAAAACACCATCGACAAATAAAAGATCCAATCAACCAAGTGCATCAAAGGAGAAAATTGAAAAGAAGGATGTTTTAGCGAAAGAGGTAGAGAAAATTTCAATTTTTAACTTAGAAAATGAAATTGCTAAGTGAAAAGTATATATTCCTTTGATTGAGTTGATGAAGAACAATAGCTACAAAGATCAGGTGTCCAAGATGTTGAATTTAGATCCATCATCTGATATGGTGAACGTGGAGGATGATAGACCTGGGTTTTTTTTTGGTCTAGCATTGGAAGGTCAGTCTCAAGATAGTGATGTAGCTCCTTTTTGCATTAGTCTCAGGGTGCATGACTATGTGTTACACAATGCTATGTTTTATTCTGGAGCCTCTCATAATCTCATGCGTAAGGCCATCATGGAGAAATTGGGATTGGATATCACTAGAAAGTATCATGACCTTTACTCTTTTGATTCTAGTAGAGTAAGGTGCATTGGTCTTGTTGTGACACAGATTGTCACGACAACGCTCAGACTGGCGGCTGTCACCCTGATCCCCAATCTCTCCGTTTCAGCTTATCTCCCGTGGCTAAGGGGGGTAGACCCTATGGGACAATGGATGACCAAATGTGACCCAGTTGGGTTGGGAGACACAAGGAAATAAGCACTAGATTGATATTATTAAGTTAATAGACCAGTGCCCTATAGATTGAATGATTATGAGCTCATTAACAATCATTTACCATCAGATAACTCAAGCAATGCAAAAATTTGATAAACGCACAATGCTTTAATAGTGATCCAGCAATTAAAACTCAGTAACGATATTCCAAAAATTAAATGCTTGAAATAATCACGTAAAATGATAACGGGAGATCACATTCATGTAGGTAATCTTCAGATAAACATTAAAGCATGTTAAACATTAATTCCCACATCAAAATTTTAGCCTCAGCAGAAAAGATAACACATAAGAAATTCCTAAGCCAAGACTGAAATTTGCAAAAAAAAAATTCCCAAAATATTTTTATATTTTTCAGATAAAACAAGATTTAGAACCAAATGAAATCTTTTATTAATTTATTATTTTATGATTTTTTTTTTATTTACTTCTAAAAAATAAAATCTAAATTAAATCAAATCTAAAAAAGAAATTCTTTATCCCTTTTCAAGTTTTTATAATTTTTATGATTTTTTTTGGTTATATTTTTTAAAACAAACTAAAATTAAAATCTAAACTAGAACTAAAGTAAACGAAACTTAAAAATCTAAACTAGAACTAAAGTAAACAAAACTTGAGATATTAAAATCTAATCTAAATCTCTAAAACTAAAGTCTAAAAATAAAAAAGAAACTTTTTTATTTTTTTATTTTTTATTTTTATTTTTATTTTTATTTTATTAAACAAGCTAAATTTATAAACTTAAAAAAAATCTAAAAATCCATCTAAAACACTAAATTCTAAACTAAATAAAATCAAAGTAAAAACTAAGGACTAAAACTTTTTATGTTTTTGGTTTTTTATTTTTATTTTTGTAATTTTTATACTTTTATGATTTTAAAATTCACAATTAGAAAATTTAAATAAAACTGAAATAACTCAATCTAAAGTTAAAGTGTAATTTTGAAATCTAAACAAAAGTAAAAAAAGTTGAAACCTAAATGAAATGTTAATTAAATTTATAACGTGAACTAAAGTAAAGCATATGAAATGAAATCCTAAAAAAAAAGGAACTAATTCTAAAACCTAAAAAACTAACCCCAGCTAAATCGTATACGCATGTATTGATAATAAACAAAATCAACCTTTTTTCTTGTGCTTTTGGTATACAGGTGACGTCCAAAAGGAAAACGCAGGTGGAATCGATTTGCAGTTGTGCGCTTGTAGGATGAATTCTTCAGCAACAAATGGATAACAGAAACTGGAGCAACTTCAGTGAGGATATAGGAAGGTGGCAATGGGCAGTAATCAGAGGATTTGTAGTAGTGAGAGAGAGAATCAGCATGAGCAAGGGTGAGAAATGAAGCACGCGTGGCTGGGCAACGTTGGACGCTGGCTGCTTGAGAGATATGGTTGCTGCAGACAAGGGAATGCGTAAAGGAGATAAGCGAGGGGAACTGGGGATCAGGCGGAGGTAGGAGCAGTGTAAGATTTGAAGAAAACAAAGGCACAACGTAAAGGCTCAGTGAAGAAGGCTGCAAAAATTTAGAGCCATAAGCAACGAGAAGAACAGATAAGTAAAAAGATGTGTTGACAGTAGACAGATAAGAGGGTTTTGCAGGCTGGAATGTATGTGGGCTTCTCCCTTGTATATATATGTGTTTTTTATTTTGACTTTTTGGGCCTGAGACCAACGTACACCTGAAAAAAAAAATAAAAAAATAAAAAAAAAAAAAAATAAAATTAAAATTAAAAAATCCAATTTTTTTCCTGCGAAATGTAACCCTAGGAACAAAAGACAGATGGCTTGAATAGACCCTCAAATTTCTCCAGAGAATTTAAAAATCTTTTTGGAGAATATCCCTGCAAAAATGAAACCCCGGATGGCAGACTACTTGAGATTGCTTGATGAAATCCTGAAAATTTCTCAAAGCCTGTGCTTGCAACTTGCAATGGGAAAACAAAAACCCAGAAAATATATGCAAGGATTGAAAATAAAACCCTACAAACCAGCTACAAATTTATAGCATTTACAATTTTTCAACTCTTGAACAGCCAGATAGATCAATAATCAACAGTGATATTATCAAAATTCCATATTTACTATGAAAAACTTCAGAAATCTCTCATGCAATTCAGAAAAATAAACTTAAATGATAAACCCAGGATTGAAACTGGCTCGGCTCTATAAGAGAATGCTTGCAGGAGTTGGCTAGTTTAGCCGAGGACTTCGCCAAACGCCCACTTATCTTCTCAATGAGGGTTTTGTGCACAACTCACTTCAACCATCAATAAAGAGGGAAAAAACAATACTAGATTCCAGATACAATGGAGATACCTGCCATTATTTCATAAATCTTATTACCATTCAAACCCTAGTAAGTGAACAAGATACCTGTGTTCAACAATACTCTACATCAAGCTATTACTAATAAAAAATATGCAGAAAATAAAACAGCTCACAACACTTCAGGAGAGTAACACCAGCAAGATTTCAACCCCAAAGTCTTTCTTTATTAGCACCAGAAAAGATTTACAAGAGAGCTTTCTTCAGCACAAGACTAACAGATTGAATTATCTCAAATGACCCCTAGCACCCTATTTAAAGGAAAAATTCCCAACGGCTAGTTCGAGTGATCCATGTCAAAAAGATCTCGACCGTCAATGAGGATCAAGATATTTATTAATCTCATCCGTCAAATTTTTAACGCATTAAAAAAATTGAAATTCTGCATTTATTTACTCAAAAATTATTATTTTATTATTTTTTAGGTTTTTATTCTATTTTTTATTATTTTTATTCCCATGTTTGGTCAAATGAGGAAATTATACCGGGAACAAAAGATGAAGTACATGATCACTAGCAAGGAGAAACCGGTAAATCATCCAATCAACTATGTACATACTGATTTAGAATCAATTGTTTTGTATTCATATAGCTTTAATGATGCAAATAGCCAAGTAGTTGAAGTAGAAAACATTCTCGAGATCACTGAAAATTTCAAACAGGTCATAAAGCAAGAAAGACAAAGACTTGATAGTACCACTGAGCAATCAACCTTCCAACAGTAGCAACATATTGATGGGCAACAAACAGAGATTCAGCATTTGGAAGAGGACGAAACAGGTTTGTGGAGCATGGATTTTGATGGCGTAGTGGCAAGGGAAGGTGATAGAATTAGCATTTGGATATGCAACCCTGTTTTTGCCCCAAACAAAGTGCCAAGAAATGTAAGGGTCTGTTCTTATAAACTAGCTTTTGACTGTTCAAATAATGAGGTTGAATATGAGGATTTAATTGTTGGTTTGAAAATTCTTAGAAAGTTGAATGCTAAAAGGAGTTCAGTGTATGGAGACTCCGAGTTCATTATCAAATAGGTGAAAGGGGAATACCAAGCTAAGCATCCTCGAATGCGGGCCTATCGCAATGCAGTATTAGATATCTTGAGAGTATTTTCATATTACACTTGGACATGTGTCCCTCATGTTCAGAACATCATTGCAAATTCACTTGCAACAACATCAAGTAATTTGAAAACTCCAATGAATTCAAACAACAAGTTTGAGATTCATGTGAAACATCGCCCAGCTGTCCCTGACAATCAAAGGTATTGGCAAGTGTTTCAAGATGATGAAGAGATAGATGAATTTCTGTAAAATGAAGGTAAATTCAAAGACACTTATACTGATGTGGAGTATGATGATGGTGAGGTGGATATAGAAGTGAATCAGATGGAAGTTTTGTAGCTGAAGGACAACGTCATTCGTAAAGGTCTAATACCTTTAGAGGAGTTGTTCGATCAAGATGATGTATGAAGGCAAGCTTCTCAGTCATATTATATCAAAGGTATTGGCAAGTGTTTCAAGATGATGAAGATATCGATGAATTTCTGCAGAATGAGGGTAAATTCAAAGACACTTCTATTGATGTGGAGTATGATGATGGTGAGGCGGATATAGAAGTCAATCAGATGGAAGTTTTGCAGCTAAAGGACAACATCAGTCCTAAAGGTCTAATACCTTTAGAGGAGTTTTTCGATCACGATAATGTGGCTCGAAAACCGAGCTTACTGCCAACCAGGAAAGGAGTTGAGGATGTGAACATTGGATCAGCTGAAAATCCTAAAATGGTGAAATTATCAAAGGTGTTGCCCCCACAGGTAAAAGCAGAGTATATCAGTTTACTATCTTCTTTTATTGATGTATTTTCTTGGGATTATTCAAATTTGAAGGCATATGACACAAGCATAATTTAGCATATCATCCCAATCAATCCAAATCAGAAGCGTTTTCGTCAGAAGCTAAGAAGAATAAATCCAAAGTTGTTTCCCTCAATTGAGAAGGAAGTAAATTGGTTGTACAAAGTTGGTATCATCGTTCCCATAAGATTTTTAGATTGGATTTCAAATTTGGTGCCTGTGTGCAAGAAAATCGGTGAGATTCGGTTATGTATTGATTTCAGAAATTTGAATAAAGTATCTTTGAAGGACAACTATCCATTGCCTAAGATGGATCACATACTTCAGAGAGTAGTTGGAGCATCTCGCATGTTGCTACACAATGGTTATTCGGGTTATAACCAAATTCTAGTCCATGAGAATGAAAGAGACAAAATAGCATTCACCACTCTGTGGGGAACTTTTCACTATGCAAAGATGCCTTTCGGATTGAAAAATGTGGGTGCAACCTTTCAGTGGGTGATGGATACCGCATTTGCTAATGAAAAAGATGTTTTTCTAGTTGTGTATCTTGATGATTTGATAGTTTTCTCTAATTCAGATGAAGAACACCTTTATCATTTGAAAATTGTATTTCAGCGGTGTAGGAAGTATGGTATATCTCTCAATCGAAAGAAAATTTTGTTTGCCATGGATGAAGGCAAGCTTCTCGGTCATATTATATCAAAGGAGGGCATCTGCATTGATCTAGATCAGGTGGAAGCCATTTAAAGGATTGATTTTCCATGAAGTAAGAAAGAAATCCAAACATTCAATGGTAAGATGAATTTCTTAGGTCACTTTGTGCCCAATCATGCAGAACATTTAAGGGAAATTACAAACATGCTCAAAAAATATAGTGTAGTGAGATGGACCAAGGAAGCAATTAAGTCTTTCAATTTGGTGAAATTGGCCCTTTCTTGAACTCTGGTTTTGATCAACCCGGACTATACTCATGATTTTACTTTGTTTTCATTTACCTCGGATCATACTATGGTAGCGGTCTTGATGCATAAAAGAGACCAGCTTGAGAAACCAATTGCATTTTTCAACAAAATCATAAGGGATGCAACATTAAAGTACAATATTATTGAAAAACAGGCCCTTGCTTTAGTAAAGGCATTGAAATATTTTCGGGCTTATATTCTACATTCTCACATCCTTGCTTATGTCCCTAATGCTGTTGTTAAAGATGTCTTAGTGCAAACAGATCCAAAGGGGAGAAGAGGCAAAATGGATTATTGTCTTGTTGGAATATGACGTGGAGATAAAACCAACAAAGCTCATCAAAGGACAGGGGTTGGCTAAAATAATGGTTGAGTCAAAATTGCACCCCTTGGACATTAATCTCATTGTTGCTATGTCTGAGGAAGATGAAAAGAGTCTGCCCGCTCAGGTATCAGAATTTTTTCTTCTTTCTCCTTGGCATTCAGACATTTTTTATGGACTCCAAAATCTATCATCACCACCTAGAATGGCTAAGAACAAAAGTAGGAAACTGAAATTGAAGGCTGCCAAGTTTTGTATCATGAATAATGCACTCTATTGGAAAGATCTCAGTGGTGTCTTGCTCAATTGTTTGGTTGAACAAGAGGAAAAATAGGTTATGGAAGACTTTCACAAGGGAGATTATGGAGGCCATATTTTCCGGAAGACAATAGCTAATAAAATTTTGAGAGTGGGATATTATTGGCCAACTCTCTTTGCTAATGTGTACAAAACATTGACAAGCTGCCACGAATGTCTGATGTTTCAAGGTAAGAGGAAATTGGAGCCTTTACCACTCAAGCCAATTGAGATCAGTGCTCCATTTCAGTAGTGGGCTTTGGATTTTATTGGCGAGATCCATCCTTCTTCTTCAGCGCAGCACAAATGGATCCTCACAACGATGGATTATTTCACCAAATGGATTGAAGCGATTCCCACAAGGTAGGCCACTGGTTCGATAATCATTTAATTTCTCGAAAACAACAGTTTGTCTCATTTTGGTTGTCCAAATAAGTTGATCACTGACAATGCAGCAGCCTTTAAATTTAAAATAATGATTGATTTTTGTCATAAATATCAAATCACTTTGGGGCACTCAAATATCTATTACCCCCAAGGCAATGGATTGGCATAATCCTCAAATACATCTTCAGTCAATATTATCAAAAAGTTGTTGGAAACGAACAAGAAAAGTTCGCACAAAAAGATGGTCAATGCACTTTGGGCAGACAGAGTAAGTCAAAAGAAATCTATAGGCATGTCTCCTTTTGAGCTTGTGTGTGGTGTGGACACAGTCTTCATGACCTCTCTTGCAGTCCTAGTGGTTAAACTCCTACAAGAAACAGGCAGTGAAGATGATCATTTGCAGTGGTGAATCAATCAAATGCTTCATTTGCAGCAAACTAGAGAGGAGGTATTTCAGAACATTTTCAAGCTGCAAGAGAGAATCAAAAAGATATATGAGCGAAAGGAAAAGGAGGATAAGTTTCAAATAGAAGACATAGTGCTGAAATGGGATGTAAGGAATGAAGATAAAGGTAAGCATGGCAAGTTTGAAAATCTTTGGAAAGGACCTTACAAGATTGCTGCATATCAGGGCCAAAATGCTTTCCTTTTGCAAGAAATGAATGGCGAAGACTACCTTGGTGGGATGCTCAACAGACGACTACTCAAATGGTACTATTTGTTAAATGTTTTCTGCTGTCATATGTATCATTGTACATACCGGTTTGTTTAAATTCCATTGCAAGTGTGTACTATTTTCATTCTTTCAGTTTGGGGCCCGACGTGAAGGCTATGAAATTGAGATTTTATTTTAGTTTTGGTTTGGTTGGTTTGAGTCAGGCCTTTCAGTCAATTTCAGTCTTGAAATTGAGTAAGTTTTGAGTCACATTTCAATCCTGAAATTGAGTCAAAAGTTTGGTTTTGATTTGTCGAATTTATTGACTCCATAGCCCAATGGATGAAGGCACTGCCTGCTTTCCCAGAGATCTGTAGTTCTTGGCACCTCCAAGGAGCTGTCATCCCCATTGGAGCCAATGTTAGTGTCGGTATCTTCATCCCTCCGTCAGAGATCAAATTCTCTTGTTGCATTGCATATTAGGTGTCTTGCTCGGTTAGCTACATTCCATTAGGAGCATGGATCATCTGACGGTAGTGGCTTGTTGTACATTTTCCCTCATGTCCTTTACCTGCTGGCCCATTTCCATTCCTCAAGATCATCTGCGGTCACTTTTTGTTTTAAAATTTGCAAGAGTCATTTCTGGGGTTTCAGTTTCATTAGGTCTAGGGTTTCATCAAAAAGGTCTTCAAAGTGTCGAATAACAGTCAGCAAGTGCATGAAGAGGTTGAATAAAGTTATAGTATCAATAAATTCCATAATCACTTGCTCAGAAATGTATTTTTCCTCAGAAATGTATGTTTCCTCGAAATCCTATTTCTAGGAAAAACAGAGTATTTTAGATTTTTATTGTATAAATTCATGTCATTTCAGCTCTCTTATATGTAAATCACTTTAGTGGCAACCTTGGTCACCTTGCCAAGCTTCAGATGCTCCATTCCCTACAAGACAAACAAAAAATCAAGTCATTCAGTTCATCAAAGGCACAAATAAAGTAAAATGTCCGAAAACAGAGTTGAAAAAGTGAGTTACAACACAAATATTATTAAAGTGGGTTTTATGAATCAAAAATAAAAAATCTCTTGTATATAAATCATTTTTCATAATTCAAAAAGCTCATTTGTATTCAAATAAGGAATATTGAGCAAAAGAAGGCTATGTTGAGCAAAGGAAGCAAGCTTGAAGTAAAACTATGTAAGTTTGTGGGCACGGTGCATTAGCTGAGAGGCGCAGCGCATTGGGCTTCCCTCGATAGTGTTAAAACTCTACTAGCACGACACATATAGGAGGCGCAACGCGTTGGGTTTGCGTCACGACGCATAGGGCTACTACACCCGATTTCATCACAAATGCCCTCAAATTCCCAATTTTTCTCAATCCAATCGTGTGCAAGTAAGTCTATAACTCTTCCCTTGCTAGTGAAAGAGTTCTTGTTAAAGTTTATGGTGGTTTAGTGTGAAAAAACTCAAACCCTACCTCTTTTCAATTTCTCAAAAAACAATTGCCTAGGGTTTGCATTTGTGATTTTGCTGCCAAGTTCACTCCACCAATCCCTCACTTTTTGATTCCTCCATTTATTTTCCAGTTCATATGCTCATTCCCTAACTCCCATATTCCTAAAAAATCATTCACCCCTATCCCCAATTCCAATTTTCCCAAATCCTAACTACAAAATCCCCAAACCCTAATTCTTGTCCCTAAGCTTATATACTATTCCCCAGCCCCCTATTTCCCAAACAACTTTTCATAATAGTCCTAAAACCCCTCATACCCTCTCCCTCCACAGTTCCTCACAAGGGTGGCAAACATATACGAGAGGAGCCTACTTCACTTGCCAAGTTGCAGGCATGCCCTCTTGCTATCACATACTTCCAACACCAATCCTGTTATCAGTTCTATGAGATGGTTGCTATAGTCCATTATCATCATGAGTTGGCCAGGTTGCTTGTGCTTCATCTACATAACGGCCAAACCACTCTAGCTAGTGTGACATTCACCTTAACACCGAAGTCTATTTCCCTAGCAACCAACATTCCTAATGTCAGAGAGTAGTGGAATAAAAGGCAGCAAATTGACAAGGAACATTATGAGCCATACATCAAGCCCGGTTATTTGAGACAACTCAGTATATTTTTAACCTTTTGGTACTTGAAAGACTCATATGCTCCTTTGATGAAACTCATCATGAAGTATTTTAGCTGTGAGGGCCGGTTTTCTCGCCTATATGCCTATCATATCAGATTGTTGATGCACTTTACCAGGGTGAGAATGAGGAATCTCCCCTACTTCATGTGCCAAAATTTTGAGAAGATGACCACCCTAGTACAACAGAAGACTGCTTAGCAGCAGTTTAACAATATATATCATTTTGCACTCACCAAAATTGTGGTCATGCATCAGCTTGGTTTGCAGGGCATCTCATGGGAGGATTTCATTTCTCATTAGTTCTTCACGACTCCTCAAGTACCTTGAGAAGCATTTCATGAGACAAGTGGCCCTTCACATCAGCAGGAGGGTCATGAGACACAGACCACTAGTATGCCAGTATTTGTCACCTATCAAAAAGGCACTAGAGGGTTGTTTGCAGAAGCAAAGCGAGTATTATCTCCACCTAGGGTGGAAGGGGTCTAGCTTCCTTCATCAACATAGCAAGTTCAGGACAAGGGCAAGAGGCCATTACATGATGAGGGGCCTTCAGGTGAGGAGGAGATCGACTTCATTCTCATTCAGGATGATGACATTGATTTAGGCCCACAAAGCTTAAAGCTCAAGGAGGTCATCCAAGAGAAACAGGCGGACATCAATGCTTTTTCCCTCATCTCAGAAAGAGCTAAGTGGATAATAAAGTAACTAGAGCAAAGAAACAAGCAAATTGAGGATCAACAAATGATTATGGAGCTTCAAAACATACGAGAAAACCAGCAAGCTGCCAAAAGGAGGAACGTGAAGCTCACACCACTTGAACAAGAAATCAATGCTGATCATGAGTCTTTGCTTGAGAGAGCTAATATCCACTTGGAAGAGTTTTTAGAGAAGCCCAACAGTGAGAAAACAATGTAGAGGCACATGCCCTACCATTACTTGGCAAGAAACAAAGTGTGCAAGGCCAGAATCACGAACTTGAAGGCCAAGTTGAAGAGGGCATCGAGGATGCAAAAGGAGCAAGATAGACTCTAGATATTTGCTGAGGCTCCCTTGGCCCAACACATCACTTGATGGAGATCACTTAGCCCAAATTTCAAAAAATTTGGGGCACTTTTTGCATTTTTGGATTTTTTGGGCTAAAACACAAAATTTTCTGCCCTATGCGCCGCGCCACCTGGTGCTCGCTTTTCATGGAGGCCTCCAAATGAGAAAAACTCAGAATTTTTGGATTTTTCATGAAGTAATATGCATGCTCACCAATGGCCAAGAAATTTTGACAGGTTTTGAGCCCTAAAAAAAGGTCAAAAACACCCAAAAAATGACCTTACTGCCCCTATTTTGACACACAAGAAGTAGTGTTGGGAGAACTCAGTTTTGGAGGGGAAAATGGAGGCCAAATTAAAAAATTCAACTTTTTCTGGAATGTAGACAAGCATACCTTTCCAACAAGTACACTTGGAGAAAATTTTGACACAGGGAAGGCCTCCAAGAGTGGGTGTAAACAAGCACTATGCATAGGGAAATCAGTGCAACGCATTGGAGAAATTATGCCCAGATTGATAAAAAATACTCTGTTTTTCGCCTAGTTTCTTGACAGTTATACTTTTCTTCTTCTTAATGTCAAACTTATTATGTAATTTAATGTAAATTGATAGATCTCGATGTGATTTTGTCAAATTTTCACTCATGGAGGTAGATTCATCTATCAAAAAGTAGTTTGCAACTGAATGAATCAGTTCCCTAGTTTCTAGAGGCACGTTGTTCCACTGCCTAATTTTTAGTTCTTAGTTTAGAATTAGTTGGAACAACTCCTAAACTTATGAGCTCAACCCCTAGAGGCTAGTATGAGTTATGTTTTGTCTATATCTTGTGATTTTTTAGTCATTAGCATGGTTGGACTTTTGAGAAAGCTTCGAGCTTCATTGTATACATTTTTCAGCAGTTTTGGCTAGGAATAGACCACGGTTTGCAACACTCTATGGGATTCATGTGGCTTCTTGCTTTGATATTGTGTTTCCTTCTGCAAATGTAAGTTTACTTGTGTTTTATGTATGCCATTCTCTCTCTTATTTCATCCTAACTAAAACAAACAAGGATAAAGGTAAAATCCATTGAAATTGCAGTGCTCTACCTAGGGTTTGCTTAGTTATCTATGTTTTCAGCTATTTGAAGAGGATCCCTAAGGTTTTCTTGCCCTATTCAACTCCTCATCTATCTAAAGCTCTCCATTTCATTCAAATCTAAAGTATCAAATCAATTTCCTACCTTGCACCATTGAGATTTCTGCAAAACAGAGCCTCATTCCCCATACCCGAAATCTATCTTTCCATTTGAGCCAAAAAACATCATCAAACTCAATGAAACCCTTTTACACACATGCCTAGACTAAAATTAGTCTTCATTCAAGTCATCTCAAGCCTCATTGGTCATATTTTGCAAAGATTGACAAGGAGAGAGCCCTCTCCCAACCTCGTAGCGCTAGCTACTAGGTTAAGCATGGTTTGATGTTACCCTAGATCCTACCTTTCTTAGCCTAAGGTAGATTTAGGCACTAACAGAGGCAACACGAAAACCATTAAATAATATTATGTCAACATGTGTAGAAGTTATGGATGTTAAAGCAGTGACAACCGAGGGGGCTACGGTGGAGGTTGTTGGGGAGGCATAGGGAGCTATCCCAAAAGTTGGCGAAGTATTAGCTAAAGTTCCAAAATCACCATGGACACCTAGACTGAAACTAACCCCAACCAAGTGGACTGCGAAAGATAAAAAGGGCAATTAGCCTACAATACCAGTGCATGCCTCACCGAGAAGGAACCCACCCAAGGACAAGCTCACCACATAGGAAAAGGGTGAGGCCATTAACCTAGAGCTAAAGGAGGAAGAAATTGAAGACGTCTCGATGGATGATGAGGACTTGGGGGTAGAAGTGGAGGAATTTGAAGTCTAGGGTGCTAACCCTATCACTAAGTTTCTTGAGTATGTCCCTCTGCACAAGGGAAAGATGAAGGTGCCAAAAGACTTGATGAGAGCAAGGTCCCCTTGCAAACCTCTCTGCTACTAGATGAGATAATCTTTGAAGGACCCGGCTTGGGGCAGGTTCCTTTATTAGAAACTGGAAGATTGGGATCTATAACCTGGTCTTCAACTTTTTTTCATGAAATTAGCCCATAGCCACTAGATTTTCACTTGTGTGAACAAAATTAAAACTTATTTTTGGTCTTCCTCTTTTGCTAGATCTTGCTCCTTGAATTCTTTATTTTTTCTCTCTATTTCCTTATCTTTTCACTATATATCGAAATTGTTTCTTATGGAATTCGAATTGTCTATTAAGGAGGTTAAAGCTACTTCTTTATATAGTATTTCCATGAGGTTGAATACCCCTTATGGGTCCAACTTCTTGTTGGTAAGGATGACTTGTTCTTGGAGGCTCATAAAGACTTTCTAGACTAAAAATAATATATTTTACATGTTACAATTTTCCCAATAGGGTCTTATACAAATTATAAAGACTTTTTTGACTCAAGAAAAGTATTATTTTAACATGACAACCATAGGAGCATGAAATGCATTCTTGACCTAGATGACAAATAGGATGAAGCATGAAACTCATGCTTAAAAAAAATATTTTTCATTCTTCTTTTTCTTGTAACATAAGATATACATATTAACATGAGCACAATGACAATTATGAATATTGAAACTAGTTACATTTTCCAATATCTGAGAGGCAATGGTGTCCAAACTTATGCCTCCCATCATTGTTGTATGATATGATGGAGACATAAAGTTTGTTAGTAAAGGCCTTTCTATTTCTGACATGTTGGCTATGATGATTTAAATCATCATTTATTCTTATCAATTTGAACCCTTTCTTATATTAATATTTCAAATTGAGAGTATACAATTGTGCCCTTATAAACACCTCTCTACTTAAGAGGGAGTGTTGAAAAATGTAACTAATGTCGATCTTTATAACATAATAAAACATAATTTTTGTCATATTAATTATTATTTTATTTATGTGAAAGCATGTATTTGTGTCAAGTCCCATTTGGTCCTTTGTAAAGAAAAGAATTTCATTTTTTTATCATGTCAAAGTCATGGAGATATATATTATATATATATATATATAAATATAATATATTATATAAATATATAATATATATATATATATCAAGGACAATCTGATCACTTTGAAGGACACATAGTCATTATCTTCATATATATCTTCTACAACTAATTAGGGTAGAAACGAACGAAGAAGCAGGAAACTATTTGCAAGATGGAGTAGACCAAATTGTTTTTGTGACAACCTTTAAATTCAGGGCCAAAATTTCAAGACAAGGCTCAAATTGCATGAAGACGCAATTTGACCATTATTGACTTTGATTAGAGTAGACAAAATTTAGAGGTGACTTGGAGGAGAGTTGGACTTGACATTTTGGTGGCAGTTTTGAGTCCCAGTCTTGGTCTTAGATATTCCGTTTTGATCTAATTCTACAAGAGAAGGAGTTTTTGGATTTCCCCCTTGTGTATTTTTTCCTTGGCTTAGAGCCCAATTTCTAGTGTCTCCTATCTCTTGTGAATTATTTTCTATATGTTTTTTTATTGTGTAATTTCTTAATGACATAAATAAACAAGTAAAAGCTAAGAAAAGAATACATATCAGTCACAAGTAATTACCATGATAAGAAATTCTATCATCTATCATAATTCCAATAGGATGTAGCAGATGCATTAGATTGTTACCACCCTAATTTATTTGTTTTTGTAGCCTTCGTAAAATATGATATATGATATGCACCAAATCTATCATAAAGACTCAGTTTTCACATGCATAGATGTAGTCAATGCAAGATAAAAAACAACCAGTCCTATTTTGCTCAAATATTCAAATTATGTTTAATTTTAATCATTTTCTCTTCCATATCCTTCAACATATCAAACCCAAGGACCACCTTTGTGATACATTATACTAATCATGATTTGAGAACTACACTCCCTATGATATATTGGTTTAAATAGTGTCATTTTTAATGGCAACTCAAATAACCATTGTTGTAGGAAAATCCAACTATGTATATAATCATTCATTATGAATGGCTTGTCCATCACACTCACACACGTTTTGAGTATTTCTTCAACTATATTATTAGATATTCTTTCCTACCTATCTATGTGTGGATGATAGGTTTTAGTGGCATTCAAATTTGTGCCTTACCCTTTGAATAACCCTTTTAAAGAAATAAAGTTAAATTTAGAATTTCTTTTTGAAAAAACAATTTTTAGCACTCCATGAAATTGGATAGTTTCTTTCATATATATCTATGCAATTTATGTTTCTCTGTCACTCATTTCAAGTAGGATGGAATGTAAAGTTTACTTAAATTTCTTACCTCCACTATGCTTGAGTCATGTCACTTCACTTTTATGATAAATTTAGTGATGATAACCATGGTGATTACAACTTATAGTGAATATGTTGGCTGCTTATGCTTGGCCTTCACCCCATGGAATTCCATTTGTTTTTCCACAACCTTGGTGTTTGGGATAGAGTCTTGAACTATCTGAGACTACCAAGGCAAGACTCACAATGATACTACTTTCAACATTGAAATATAAACAACAGTAAATCTAATGTAAATGAGGTTTCCCCCTGGAAGAGGTTGAATTCTAAGGCATTGACCTATCTTTTCTATCCTTTTGTGAGCCCGTTTCCTAATAGATTCTCAAATAATTATGTGACCCTTATGCTTATATATGTTGTTTAAACATGTAAAATCTATATTTGTGACATGTTTGATGAAATGCATGTCATGGCTAGTAGGGGTCTCATCAAGTCCTTGTTCAATTAATTACATGTGTATCATTATTCTGATGTTATATTTCATTTCTGGAAGTGTCACGGAGTTATGGGCAGTGACCTAAGCCTTGGGCATGAAAAAGTGGCACAAAATTCAGAGTCGTAAGTTCAAAACTGCTTGGGTAGATGCAGCCAGTGAGGGAGAGAGGGTCTAATTGAGACTAGGCCGAGTAGGTGAAAGGCATCTTGCACATAAAAATTCTGGGTATTTTCTATGTTGCAGGCTGAAGTGTTATGTTCCAAGTGCAGGTGGATAAAAGGCTTCTTTAGGGAGGCTGAGTAGGCTACTAGGTGTTGATCTAGATTGTCATTGGTTTCAACATGGCAATATTCTACGATACTAAATGATGATGTGAAGCTAAGGAGAAGTAGGTCCATGCAGTAACAAGAGCAAGAAGCCAAGTACGAAAGCCATCAAGGAAGCCATCAGAAGCCAAGAACAGGAGCTATCAAAGAAGATCTATCGAAAGTCAAAGGAAGACCTATTGGAGCAAGAGAAGCATATAGAAAGCAAGAGAAGCAGTTTATCGGAGCATATCCCATATGACCAAAGGTAAGTGCTAAAGGGAAGAAAAACTACACTTATCACGTATACCCAAGAGTAAGTGCTAAAGGAACAAAACAGTGAAATCAGAGGAGCTTTACGAACCTAACGGTTCTATTACAATATGCCTCTATTGAAATATAACATCCACTACATCACGAGTCTTGAAGCCTTGTTGCTACACTGAAATCCCTCATTGCGATATGACTTGCAGACTTGATGGTCCCATTATAACATGCCCTAATTAATATTGCATCCACTGTATTGAAAACTTCACAAGTTATGAAAGCTTGTCACATTAAAACTTTGACTGTGATATAATATACAGACAAGAACAATTTATGGTAACAGCCCTAATGAAATATCGCATCCGCCTATTGGAACTTTCATATCGCAATTCATAAAGGGATGTCACATTAAAAACTACGATTGTGATATTATTGCAGACCCGACTACACCACTATGACATAACTTAATGTAATATTGTATCTGTTGAATTGCAAGTTTCAAAGGGATGACGTGTAAAACCTCTGATTGCAGTAATATTGTCGACTCGATAGATTCATTAAAAATAGTTCATTCAACATCGCATCCACTCCATCAGAAGATAGAACATGTGCACACTTGTAAAAGCTCTGACTTTTTGAAGTTGTGATTGAAGGATTAAAGGAATGACTCTAATTCTCATGAGATTGTGATTGTAGGATTAAAGGTGATGACATAGCATGTGGGACCTCCATGTGGGTATAGCAACTCTTATATGGTTTCCGTGAATAATCAATTCTATCGATAAAAGACTTTCTAATATATAATCTTAATATATAAGTCAGCCTCCCTCCAATAGACGTGTCCTTTGGTCATTAGTGAAACTCTTATAAAAACGAGTTAAAACACTTTAGTTCTGAGCATCTATCTCGGGCATAATAATAGAGCATAAGGAAGTTCACAACTCGTGAACTTGAAGAGACAGAGGAATTCTAAGGAAGAGTAGAAAGAAAGTCGAAGATTAAGTGAGCGTAGAGGAAGCCAAAGGCCCAACGGAAGACAAAGGTAAAAAAAATTCTATTGACTGGGTTAATCATTGAAAGTTCAGACTTATAATGAATCCATGGAAGTGTAGCCCACAATATGTCAAAAAGAGACTGCATAAGACAGGGTTGTTTAATAATTGTGCACACACCTGTAGCCGCAATAGTCACTCTTTTTGAAGCAATTACTCCTGAACCAGTTATCGTGACTGTTAGAATAGAGGGTTGAAATAGAGAGTTGTGTACGTGTAAGATCATTGAAGATACATTGATGATTGTGACCATTGTGTGTTAGTCATCATGATATGACCTGGAGATTATGTTTGAGAAATATGAAGAGTTGTGAAGACTACTTCATATGAAGACAAGTTGTCATTAATGAAGTGATTTGGAGAAGGCATTGCTGAAGACATTGATGGGGCTCGTTGAAGAAGATATTGGGAGTTGTGAAGTACAACCAAACATATCTTGACAAAGGAAGAAATGGAGAGAAGTCTAGCAAAAGAAAATGAAGAAATATTAAAAATGAAGTTACATATCATCTCTCTTGAAGTAGAAGCAAATTAAGCAATAAATATCAAGGAAGAGTTTGAGAAACAACTTGCTAAGAATAATAATGATTGAAAAAGATTGGAGGAAGAGATTGTCTCCCTCAGGAAAAAGGTTGAAGGAATGGAAAAATTATTAAAGAGCTCTCAAGCCTTGGATGACATTCTCAACCATCAAAGATCTCCATTTGATAAATCAGGTCTTGGCTATGTAGGTGAATCCTCAAGAAAGAATGATAATACTTCAAACAACAAAGATGTGATGAAGTCAAAAAGAAATGTTGATGCTCCCAATTTCAACAAGGGTAAGGATAAGAGTCAAGGCAACTATGAAGGAAGTCCTGTTCCAAGAAGAAATGTAGATGATGTCAAGGATCCGAGAAGCAATGGTTATCATCAAAGGATCTCAAGGTACAAATACTTCAGAAGTACATCAAGGAAATCTCCATCTCCCAGGTACCAAAGTATATTTCTTGGTTATTGTTATTCTTGTAAAAACTTTGGATACATGGCAAAAGATTGTAGGGCTTATAATGATCCTCGTCAATCTCTAAGAAGCAATTTCACAAGAAGAAGCCATGAATTCTTATTCATGAACAACATAGAATGCTTCAAGTGTCATAACATTGGTCATATGGCACGTAATTGTAACTTGATTTGGGCACCTACTCAAGCTAGAACTATGCAAGATAAGAAAGTTACACAAGTATGGAGAAAGAAACAAATTGGATCCAAAAGTCTCCTGAACTCTCCAACCAACAACACATGTCGTTGACCTGATCTTCGATTATCTAAGCATTTGATGGGGAGACTCTGCCAAAAGGAAGATCATGCATACAGTTAGGGGGATCTTATGATGATTGAACATTCTTCGAGAAGCCATTTATCAATGGGACCTTATGTAATCCTTGATGAGCTATATTGACAGTAATTCTTTAAAGGATCATTTCTCAGGAACACTCCTTTGAAAGAACATGATCTCTTAAAGTATCCATTGGACTGTTGTTGAAGATGTTTTTTCACTTGATCACTAAGAAGAAATTGGAGTAGTAGAGAAGGACATCTAATGCTAATAAGGAAAATAGCTATGTTGTTGTTATTACAGAAGTTGAATGTCTCGACTTAGGGATATGATGTGAGAACAAGGTAAATGGTGGACACAAATAGATGCAACCTTCAAACAAATAGATCATCTGGAAATGGAGCTTGAATGTTTGTTGACTACACAAGAAAGAGAAGTTGGCATGTTTTAACATAATTGAAGCATTGAAAAAAGTTGTTAGTTAGTAGAAAGAATTTAAAAGGTAGTCACAAATTGATATCAAAATCTGCTAATGGAGATAACTTGCAAAGAACACAAGGAAAATATGGTTCATCAAAAGGACTATAGAAATAAGAATGTCGTGCAGTCAAATATAGCTCAGGTTGATGCTGGTCACTTAGAAAAATAGTAACACTAAGGCACAACCTCTCACCATTTCATTAGAATGTAATAATGTTGAAATATTGGATGGAAATGACTTAAGAAGAAGCACAAAGATACAAAGGAACTCAAATCTGAAGAGAGATAGCGAGAAACAAATTTCAGTGGAATTTTCTCTTGATTTGGACTATGAAGACCTCTTAATTCTAATTGTGGAGACAACAAAATTCGGATTGCAGAAGCATAAAAACTTGGATATGGATATTTGGAGTCTATTTGGAAGCACTGAAGTGGAGCATCTTTAAGGCATCATTTCCCACACTTGAGCATGGTTAAAAGAAAACTTTAAATGTTTGTTTCGGGCATTCTTGGAGTTAGTGCTCCTAAATCCAAGGTTGGTGCCTTGACAAGACAGGGTCGGAGCCCTTGGGGTTGGTGCCTCATAATTGGAAAGATTGGTGTCCTTGGAGTTGGTGCTCCTACAGCCAAGGTTGGTGCCTTGACAAGAGAGAGTTGGTGCCCTAGAGGTTGTAGCCTCACAAAATTCCAAGTAGGTGCTTAGCACATCCCAAGTTGGAGCCCTACCCATATTGTACTTGATTCATTATAAAGATTATATTAATAAAAGTGTTTACTTCTATTGTTCATTTTTGTGTTCTAAATATAAGTGATCTAACTGGAAAAAGTATCAATTGAAAAGAAATATTGATTCACCCCCCTCTCAGTATTTCCAACACTAAGCTCCCTAAAATAGGTTGCAGTAATCTCTAGTAAGAATACAAGGAGAGGAGACCTATAGGGTGGAGAAAATGTGAGTTAATGCAGACCTTGTGCCCTCACCAGGTCAAGACTTGAGGTTTAATTTTTGCATGGATTTGAGGGAAAAATCATTGTTAAAGGATTCGAGTTCTCCATGTACATATTGAATGAATTCTAGGTAGTTTTGATGGTGTCTAAAGTCTAGACAAACATTCAATAGAACTGCAGGCACCTATAGCTTGGCAGTTCTAGGACGAGTCTGTAGCAGCTTGAGGATAGGGCTAGAAACTTTAGAGATCAAGTGCAAACTTTCCATTAGGAACAACAAACGAAAGTGAAGCCTATTGGAGGGATTCCACGGTTGTAGGAAGGCTTTTTGGAGCATGGAACAAGGTTGAAAGGATCTATAGTTAACCCTAACTAGAAGCAAAAACCTACAACAAAATCACACCAACCCTAGAGGTGTGTATTAAGGATAAGTT
>APFE031414813.1:0-43218 GCA_000404065.3 Pinus taeda | reverse complement strand
GTGTGAAATCCAACTCAAACTGTGAAGCAAGTGCCTCACCTTTAGATCCTTCCCCTTCTTCGCCTTACTCACTAAGGCACAGTTCTCCTCATCATGCATAGATGAAGAACTGTCTCTGGTGCTCCGTCTGATCTCCTCCTGCATCAAATCCGACCATAGACGTTCCCAATTTGGCATTTTTCTCCCTTCCATTCACCGAGTCCCGGTAGCTATGCCAGCTCTTAGGAAGGCCAAGGAGTGCTAGACTCACCATCCTCATCATTGACAGTCACCCCCACACTTCCCAGCTCATCTCGGCATTGGGTGAAATTCGTGAGATACTGGGGCATACTGTCTCCATTCTCACACTTAATGTTTCTGAGTTTATCCTTGAGCGCCATTCCACCAGCTCAAAACTCAACTTCTTCCGATCTAAAATTCGTGAGAACGAAGTATTTCTTGTACAGAGTTTGACTGTATGGGCATTCACTGGATATCTCACCTTCCAAAATAAGGATGAATCCAGAGGCTACCTGGCCCGATTACAGACTCCGCCTGAAGAAATAAAACGTAGTCACTTCCTGAATAATAGATCTGATGATCAATCCTCGCTTTGATATCCTGTAGAACCTGTTCTACAAATCAAGCAGCTTTGATACCATGTAGAAATTTTGAATAATTTCACACATATTCAATGGAGATTATCCTGATCATGTACTATTGCGGAAAACATACACAATACATAAGCTCCTCTACGTTGATCATCAATATAGCAGCATCAATAACAATAAAACATCAAGAGCATTCACACATTAACACAGTATGTATCCCGGAGAAAGCATCTCGCTAAAAACCCAACTATCTGTATATTAATGATTGATTCATGTAACATTACACAACATAATACTTCTCACAAGTATCTCCACCTCTGTACACACAATACAGCTCAGATCTGAATCAATCACTGGCTCAAATCTCCTTCGCTGCTTGCCTGCCTCCGTTGCTCAATACCTGCTCAAGAACTGATGATAATTCCAAGGCAACCACGTATTTACTTGGCTAAATCAAGTGAGCACAAGCTACAATGTGGGAAAATACGTGAGCAAACTCATTGGCATACTCAATCCCTTGATTGTGCAAGATCTGGTGCACAACTATAGTCACAACTGATAGCAATCTGATTCTCTAACACCTGTCCCTACTGAACTGAACATGCAACTGAGTTAACTGATGTATTCATTAGTTGTATTATGAGTTAATAACTTGTGAATTAATTAATAACTAATTCACCCAACTCATCTCTAGTCTATCTGCCAGTTAGACTAAATACAACCAGTTTAACAAAGCTAAACTGAACACAACTCCATCAACTGCACCTCCAGTCCACTAAACTCAACTCACTTGAGTTCTAACTGAAGTCCTGCATGCAAATATTAGTCATCCCATAGGTAACCACGTATTTCCTTCTGGGATCTGCATGTACCACATCCGTAGCTCATCCTGAAGTGCTCCAAGAGAATAAGACAAAGTTTATAGTCTAAATATTATTATGAGCTAATAATATTTGACTGTTCTATATTTAGACTGAGCAGTCACTTCGCTGTGCAGTCACTCCGCTGTGGTCTAAAAATAGAATTCCATCTATTTTCCAACTTGATCAATCATCCATAAACAGCAACCTGCAATCCATAGACATGATCCATATGTCTAAAAATAGACATAGTCTAAAAATAGACTTGCGCCAAAAATAGCCTGCGGGCCCACTTAGTGAAGGCGACTCCTTTCCACTAAGCTCCATCATCTTGTTGCATTCTCAAAAAGCATTTCTTGTTGCACACTTTTCAAGGAATGGTATGGCTGAGTTCATTAAGAAAATCACAATGTGCATTCTAAAGAAAAAAAATGTAATTGACCATAAGAAGAATTGGCACAATGCCCTATCGAATACCACATGAGTTGAGTGAATGGCCTTGAAAGTGACCCTAGGAACCTCCCATTATTTCCCGGTTTATGGAAATGTTGACAGTGTTGGAAATCGCCTACAGACAAGTGGTCTCCCAAATATGAAGTTCCAATTAGACCTCACACTGTTTGGGATAAGAGCCCCTTCCGAAAATTAGGCCTGACCACCATTGCAAGAGATTTAGAGATATGCCTTGGCTGCAAAACACACATAAGAGATCATGCACATAACTTTGAAGAGAACAAATGTGTAAGCTTTGTGAGACACCAATTGTAAAGTGTAAAGAGAGCTTTCACAAGAGGGAAATAAAGGCAAGCCTCATATTCCACAAGTGTCTCTTGGACTTCTTTTACATTTGAATTTCTTATTCTCATAAAAGACATATTACATTAAAAAATGGTGGTTATGTAAGACAAAACTACAATAAGACAAAATTCCTCATGTAGGAGGAAAAGACAAATCAATAGCTTGAGAATGGAGTTCATGTGTGATGTAAGAGTGACACACTTTAAAATCTGCTACAATATCTTTGACTGTTGATGGTAGGTCTGGAATGTATAACATTTTTACCTCCAATGCATCTAATAGTATGGATTTGGATTTTGTTTGTATACTACTCCACAACATGGATAACTTCATATGAACTTTGGTTGGACCAATTGCATACCTGTAGAATGGTACTTTTGGTCACCTCCAAGATTTCTTGATTTTATGCTTGCCTGATCTGTTCAATACACTCTTTCAACTCCTGCATGATGACATCCTTATTCCTTATTTATCCAAGAGGGCCCCACAAAAGGTATTTTATGATTTCGTGCCAGTGACTCTACACTTTTGTGCATTCAGAAATAGGTAGCTATAATGTTGGTCACCTACTCACCAAGATGGTTATAATCCTGAGCATGTAGCCTCAAATTTTCTTTTTCCACCTCAACTGCTAGTCTGTCCTTCCTGGCCAACCTTTCAGGATTATTCAGATACTTGGTGCCTCAATCCTGCATTAGATCCACAACTGTGCATGAAACATTCAAAACCTTCAAGATTTCTTGAGATCTTTTCTAGATTTTGACTAGGGGCACCATCACTTCATGTAAGAGGATCATCTCATAGTAAATCTACTTCATAATATCTTCCATTGGTTTTTTCTCTTCAAGTATGGAAAACAAGAGTTGTCTGTGTTGGTACTGGTAGAAGACAACTTCATATTCTCTGCAACAAGATGGTCAACTTACTGTTTCACTGTAGTAAGCTCCTTTCACAATTATTCATTCTAACTCAAAATATACTTTGTATTATCCTGAGCTACTGTCGCAAAGGCCACATTTGCTACAATGATTGCTTGAGGATTCCACCTGGTGTTGGATGCTATAACCTTCTTTGTGTCTATGGTAATGGGATGAACAAATTCATTGGGATAGTACCTTCGCCTCTCTTGTACCATCCTTTTCTTCAATTGGTTGAACGTAAAGTTAGATATATCCATGACCATGTCATCAGGAGGAGGAGGAATTCCAATCTCGCTAAATGGGAGATGGACACCAGTGAGAGGAGGCCCTAACTGAAGGTATGACTCATCTGCAATTCGTTCAATGTCTTCCTCCTCTTCTAGCTTTGCCCCAATGTCACAGGCCATTAGTTCTTCCTCCATTTTTGTTCAACTTTTTCTTGTTTATTCTTCATCTCCTCTTCCTCCAAGCGCCTTCGTTGTCCTTCTTCCTCTACTTTCTACTTCTTTAAGAATTCTTCTTGTTTCTTCTACAACTCTGCTTTTCTCTTCTTTAATTCTTATTTCTTCTTAATCAATTCATCCTGCTTCTTATCTTGTTCCTCCTTATGTTTGCACTCTTCCTCTCTCTTGCGCTCTTCCTCTAGCTCCTTCTATTCTTCTTCTTTCTTTCCCCTTTCTTCCTCCCTTTCCTTGCTTTGTTGCTTCAACTCTATTACACCTTTTCAAAGAGGATCCGCCTCAAACACTCTGCTTCTTTCTGCTACTAGATCATGATTTGGCCTCTTCTTCAATAACACAATATTAGCTGGGGCAGTCACTTCCTGTTGAATTTCCTCCATCTATGCATCTGGTACATGTGTAACATGGGAGGGGTCTTCCTCCTCACCTGGATGATTCTTCCTTAATGCATTGTACCCATTTTTTATCTTCTCATCTTTTGGAAATGTTAGGGATAAATATGACCAAGAGTAACACAACTTAGTACAATGTTGTCTACAAAAAATTATGTGGTCATATATGTGAAATCTCATTTCTGCAAAATGAAGGATTTTAAGTTCTTCAATCTCAGCATTAGCCACCTTAAGGCTTTTGAGCTTATACGATCCAGCGTATAAAGGAAAAGAGGGCCAAAGAGACTTCTTCTTCCTTTGGATTTGTGAAGACACACATGTGTTCAATTGGTAGGAAACTTCGTCCAAGACCACCTTGTTGGTCACATATCTTGGCATAAGATGAGGGGCAACATAACACCTAAATACTTTGATATATGTGCCTATTGGTGAAGCGAACAAATATGAAATCTCATTGAGTGCCTCCTTCACCTGATCAGTCATGCATGGAGGTTCCACCTTATAGATCATTTGATATAATACTACAAAAAAATGCTCAGCCAGTCTCTTATATACTCCTCGTAAACTGACCTCTGACAACAACTTGCAATGGAGATGGACAACAAGTTTCTCTTTAGGGGTCCAATTTCATTTCATTCATGTGAATTCACAGCAAGTGCAGATTCCATCTAGCGGATAAGCAGACATATAAAATTCTGGGGACTGATTGGCTTCTAAAACTTTCTTTGCATGTTGTACATTGGTCTGCAGTTGTTGAGTGAGGATGTAATCCCAATTGAAGATTCTGCTTCTAGAAACAACTAGGTTGAGCAAATAAATCCATCTTTATTCAAAATATGTTCTTTCGCCCATGCAATACGCAACACATCACCATAACGTACTAATTGACTTTTCTCAAGGACTTAGTCTTGTATACTGCACTTGGATTTTAACAAAACTTCGCAAGTTCTTGCCACCATGACTTGATAACGTCCTTGGTGTTCAAGTTGTCCTAAGTTGGATAGAATTGTGTGTTCAAGTAGTGCCTAGGGGTTACCAATGTATAATAGGAATGTATGTCATGTCGATAATAGGTGGCAATATCCTTTCTGCTTTCACTGTTGAGAATTAGATTTTGACTATCCAAGTGTTGCAAGATCCAACCAATAGCTTCTGAACAAGGTAAAACTGTAAATATGCATGCTACTTTATGCACTATGGACCTCTTTATGTTATGAATACTTACCAGTCCTCTAGGTTCTATGGGTCAATTCCTTTTGAATAAAGGCATATTTTATATCCTGCCATGAGACTTTGATAAATTTGCCGATGAAACATTGTGTATCTAATAATATTGGCACATTTGGATTGTAATATTCCACTTCCTCCTCAATACTGTTTTCTGAAGTTTCTTTTGATGTAGCATGTCGAGTGGTGGGAGACATTGTTTTTACAAAATATGAAAGGCTAATGTCTCATGTATCTGAAACACTTTAAAGTGGAAGAATAATCATGGTGTACAAAGATTAGTTCTTGGAAATATCCTAGCTATCGCATGCAAACTATGCAAGAGAAAATTACTGGGACATGATTGCACAAGTTGGGAGCACAAGCTTAGAAAAGTTAGGCATGATGGCTTCACTACCCACTAGAAGTGCACATTGCGCCAAAGCAAGGAAAATAGAGCTAAATAGTGTTCAAGTCAGAATCACAGTGCACAAGGGAGTTAAGGCTGGAGCTTAGAAGTGCACATTTGTAAAGGAGAGAGGCTCCTCCTGAGCACAGGTCGCATCAGCGAGAGACAAGGAGAGACACATTGTTGACTAAAAGTGCGTAATGCATCAGGGAGGCTCAACAAGGGCACATTTCACAATTGTAGTGGGCAAGGGATGCATCACTACCAACAAGAAGTTCACACTGCGCTATGGAAAAGAGGTTTCTTCTCAGCTCGGTGCAGGTCGCAGTCACAATGAGAAAGGAGTGGTTGCTTGTTTCCTGCAAGTGTGCAATGCACAATGAGAGAGAGAGACAATCTCAAAATGACTAAGTATCTATTAGTAACAAGTCAAGGGCACAATGAAAGTGAGAGGAACAAGATGTAAGTGTTCACATATCCTATCGCAATCATGACTAAAAGGTGAAAGGTCATGGGATGTGAAGAGTTAGTAGAAACACTACATGAAACAATAAGACAAAAATTGTAGGAGAAAGAATAGATAAAAACGACACTTAGTATGCAAAAGCAGATCAAAATTCCACTAAAGAAAACAAAAGCGACACTAAAAATGACAAAAGAAAACAAAAGCAACACTTCACAAAACTTACCAAGAATCAATGCACTTGTGATCAAGAGTGAGGAAAGGCTCCTTCTAATGAGAAAATGTGCTCAACTCAAAGTGAATAGTGATTGTGAGAATGAACATTGAGCTAGGATCCTTATAAAGGAAAACTTCATGCAAGTTGAGAATATGGTTTCAGCACATGCTCGCCACTTGTTACTTGATCATTGAGTTATGTGAGTGAACTGGGAGAAGATCCCTATTTTATAAGAGTGCGCCCTACATGTAAGTAAGGAGTTCACATGTGTCGAGGATAGGGAGTGTGCACTGACTGTTGAGAAGGAGTGCGCACTTGGTGAAGATAGGGAGTCCAAACTTAGTGAATGCAAGGCTTGACTTGGAAAGAAAAGTGCACTCTGGCTCAAGAGGGCACAACTTTATTCAACAATGCATGTGTGGTCACTAAATTTAGAAAGTGTGCTCTCACTAGGAAAGAAAGATGTGCTTTCTTTCTTTTGTGAGGTGTGCATGTCAGGTGAGGAAAGTTTTACTAGGTCATAAAGAAAATTCATGCTTTTCCTATCTTTATAAAGGTGACAAGCCAACATCTAAGAGATAAGAAAGCGACGCTTGATAACTTTGATCTAGGAGAAAAAGGTAATACTTAGAGATGTTGAAGGATGATTAATGTTTAGGAGAACTTGAACATATGACATATGACATAATATAGCTAGAAGAGACAACTCATGTAAACATTAGTAGGCTCCAAAATTGGATGAGGCAAAATTATGGAGGGTTGTTGTCACAACAACAACACTTGGTGACACATTGGAAGAATTCCAGGTTCTCTATTTAGGTTTGGCTTGGTGCATAGAGTCTATTATTTCAGGAAGCATTGATTCACCATGTGGATTGCTTCAACTTCCCCATTTATCCCGCTTATGGATGTAGTTTCTTCTATCCCATTCTCGGGTGAACACATAGTCATAAGGCTTACCATGTCACAATTGTTTCGATCTAGGAGACGGGTAATATTAGTTGTGAGTTTGAAAATATTAGAGTTTTGATTTCATCTCTGGTGTTGCTCCACTGCCACCAGGCCTATTTAGTACCCCGGTGGAGTCACTATAGGAACACAAGCACTGCTTCACTGCCAACAGGCATGTTTAGTACCCTCGTGATGTTACTTTCTTCACTTCTTTGCGCATGAAGCCTTTCTCTTCTTTCACCCTTTATTTATTTTCATTATGTTCATTGGAATTTTATCGAAGTTTATATTGCCAGGGTAGATAAGGGATCCCGTCATATTGAGAGAAAGAGAGGTTGTTCCTTCAAAGACAATTATATACCTCTATAATTAATACGCTTGCCATTAGTTTTCCCCTTTCCCTTCTCTACCTGATTGGATTGGAATGCAAAACACCATTCAATTATAAGATTGAGTCAAGGAATGAAGATCCTAGAATAGATATAGGCATCGTGGTTCTACTTCTTGATTTTTGGTTGAATGAATCATATTTTCTATTGAGACATATCCACCTTAGAGATATGTGGGCCAAATCAAAGAAGAGGCAGACCCGGTTAGCCAAGAGTTGTTTGTCATAAAAATTTTCCTTTTCAAAGATTTACCACACTACCTTAGATTTGACAACCAAATTTCATGTGGAGTCTTATTGAAAACAAAAAACAAATGACAACAAGAGAAACAAAATTCAAAATAAATCATGTAAAAGAAACATGTGATGCAAACTAGCTAAAATGCAACCTAAACTTAACCTAAACTAAGGGGTAGAGGGTCGGGGCCAAGTAAAGTGAAACTTCCAATGCAATAACAAAAGATGCCACTGACCCTTGAAACGAAATATCTATACAAGTGCAAGTAACGTAACATAACGTAAAGTAAGAAGGTTGAGCAACCAAACCATCTGAACATGAAGATGAAGGTGTGTAGTGAAAGAGACACCTCAAAAACACCACTCAAACTTACATCTATATAGTGTTTGGTTAAACTCACATAGGTTCTTATTAAGATCCATTGAACTTACTAGGTATGATCCTTCTAACCAATCCGTAATGGGATCATAAGAACAACCGAATTGAAAATTTTACAAAGATATATTCTCAAAGAACACATCCGCCTCATGTAAAAGATCAAGCGATGGTATCATAGATTGATTATGATTAGAAGATTAATCACATACGATTTGAAAATTATCAAGGCTGGTGTGCAGATCAGACCTATTGACATATGGAGATGAAGGGGTATCTAGTTGAAAGATTCAACACATTAAATGCATTCTTCATTTCCGTATTCAAGACCAAAGATTTCCACGAAGTAAAACCAATCAATGGGGATTGATGTATATGATAAAAAAAAATATCTTGAGGATTGAAGAAATCAATGTGAAGATACTGAACATCCTTCAAGAGTGAATCAACATCCAATGAGACAATGTTGATCAAGATAACAGGAGCCTGACATAACCATCAGTGTAGACTGAAGTGCCCATAACTCTTGACAAGACTCTGCACTTTTTAATGATGAACACTCTGTTCAACATCTGAATGATAACAAATTCAATCATTTCCATTAATAATATAATCATGAATGAAATAAGAGTTGTTCAAATCAAAAGATTCATGGAATGCTCGATCATCACCAAACAAATTTTCAAGATTATGACAGAAATATTCAATGATTAACATAACATCATCTTGAAATCCTTCATTTCCTTGTGTCAATTTACGATCTAATTCCGAAAAATTAGCTAGTTCATTACACATATCGTGACACAAGGCATGGTAGATGGGGAAATATATTCCTGTAAGAAAAGATTCTAATTGGAAGTTGTGAAAATATAAGTGTTCTTGCGAAAACAAAGAATCATTCATTAGGCTTGGACAATCATTATCATACAATTTCATAGAATTAGGATGCTCGGAATAATGTTCATCCAAGGATTCAACATGATTAAAGGATTCCAGATCAATAGGTTGGTCACCAGAATGACGAGATGAATGATTAATAAAACAAGAAGAGTCAACATCTTGAAAAAGAGTAGAGGAAAAATAGCTCCTCATCAATAGACTCTTCAGCTAAAGAGGTACAATCTCCATGTTTCTAATTACCATGTGGTCTAGTAGAAAAAAGATGATTGCATGCGTCAAGACACATGCATTCACAAGCACTCTTCTTTCAAGCAAGCGTAGCAGTCTATGTGTATCATAGAGAGTCAAGCCATGCACAATCCTTGTTGATAGTGAGTGCATAGATGCCACTGATAGTGACTACGCAGATGTTGAAGATAATCATTAATACACATTTCTCTATGGATGATGACAACGCATTTATGAGAGACAGTCCTTGTAGAGTCTATGAGGACATTGATTGTGCAGTGCCTAGAGACAAACACTGCACATTCCTTGTTGACAATCAGTGCATACTCCCAAGATTGACAATTCCCTCATTGTTGGTTGCAATTGTATCATCTCTCGGGTGAGTTTTTTCAACTGTCGATTTTGCATGCTTTGGTTTTCATTAGTGTTGCTTTCACTTTTGCTATTATCATTTTTTCTTGCCTTCACTTCCACAAGTGGCGCTTTTGTATTATCTTCGCTATTCCTTCACTTTCTTTAGATTTTTCAAGTTCCATTTTCATGTTTTCTTAGGTGAGTCCTAATGTTGTAGTTGAGTTTTATGTAAAATTGATTTGGAAATAATTTAAGCTAATTGGATAAATTATTTTATTATAAATCATTTGGTCTAGTAGATCATATTGTGTTGGGTATGTAGTATGAGGGTCTAAGTTGAATGGGTGTTTCCTCTTTGAGGGTTGAACTGTAAAAAAAAATTATGTAAAAATATTTTAGTATATGGTCCCTCGCAATCAGAAATCATGGCTAAAGTATTTGAGGGTGAAAAAAATAATTAATCCCATCTTAAGTCAATTAATTAAATTTTCTGGCAAATTAAAATTAAATCCTAAGTCAGAAAATTAATTTATTAAGGTCTAGAGAAATTAAATTCTCAAAGTGGAAAAATTTCCTGGTCTTAAAAGAATCAATTTTTAAAGGTCCTCTACCAAAGGAATATTGTATATTTTAAGAAAAATTGGACCCTTGGACATTGGTGGTTAAGTCAACGTCAATTTTTTGAGGAAATTAACTCAAAATAATTAATTTTGAGCTAATAAAAATTGAATTAAATGATAAATTCGAAAACTCCTCAAAAATAAAAATTCAATGACTAAGATTAAAAGATCTTCAAGAGTTTATTAATGATCGAGATTATTTTGACAATTATTAAAGAAACTACTTGTTATTTTCCACTCGGAGGATTTAACTATAAATTAGAGAGTCATTTGAGTCTCTAACATGATGATCTCTGGCTATAAAATTACTGCTAAATCTTCCATGTAAACTATTGTCTCGCTGAGAACTATTTTTTATATCATAATAAAGACTTTGGGGTGCAATTTCAAGGTGTTCAATGTTAATGATTTGTGGTATGTATTCACTACGAGCTTTCCTATGTTGTGTTAAATATTTGTAAGTTCTGTTTTCATTAGATGGAGATAAAATCATGCTATTGATATTTTTGGACTAATCTTAAGTGGTTTGATTCCCCATATGATTAACATATTGTCTTGAGATAAATACATAGTGTTTGTAGGTACTTCAGTCCTTGGTCTCCAAGTTCACAAACATGGGCATGAACTATTTTTCTTGGATCCCAAATATTTGTATGGTGGATTTAATTTTCACTACAACTATAGTGTGCATTAGGTTTCTATAGTATTTTTAGCCATTCATCAAAGAAAAACTCCATAAGAAAAAATGCTTCTCAAAATTTTTATTTCGAAAAACTTGTGCATTTGTAAATATTGTGAATAGATTTGTAAATTATTTTTGTAAATTATTTTTGCCAATTAAGGTTTTGGGCTTTTTGATAATTTGTATATATTTAGGGTTTTGAAATTTAAATTTATTTATTTTATTGGGTATTTGGGTTTCTATTCTAAATTTGTTTCAGGATTGAGGAAGAAATTGACATTGGAGACCTCAAAAACCCTAGACGTTTAGGGTTTTCAGGCTATTTTTACAAGTTGCTTATTTTCAAATCGGGGAAGAAACCCATTTTTTGAAGGTCCTAGCCCTTACCCAACCTAAAAGGCTAGTGTTTGAGACCTATTTTGTAAGCATTAAGAAGGCCATAAGCTCTACAAGAGCTATATCTCATTGCAAACAAGGTTTTCTTCAAGAGATTGGCATTTTATCTCTAACAATTTGTTTTGCAGCGATTTTGGGGTTAACATTGTGTTTTCAGGTGGTCATCTTTGTTGGAAGTCTTCCTAGCCATCCACAAGGCCCCAATGTCTCTTGGTTTTCTATTTGAACCCTAGCTTCTCACTGTTTTACCATTGCCGTAATTTTTATTTTTAACAGTGATATATAAACCCTAAAATCACATTTAATTTGGTCAAAATTGCAAAATTTGAATTTTCCTAAAATTTGGCCATTTGGGAATTTGTTATCTAGCCCAGATCTGATTTTTTCTTGCTGGAATTTTATTGCATAGCTGAATATATCAAATTTGGATTTTTTCTAAATAATTCACCTAAAAGGCTCAAAATTTCGAATTTTCAGTTTTGGCAAAATTTTCCATGTTCTAGACATTTTTTGGCATTTGTTCAAGCACTGATAGCTCACTCTTTTTTTGATTTCCTCATTGTTGTAACAAGTTTTTCAAGACTAATATTTTTTGAATATCATACTCTAAAAGCCCTAAAAACTTGATTTTTTCAATTTTGATAAATTTTTCCTAATTTTGGGCATATTGGGCATTTGTTGTAGCATCATTAACTTGTTGATCTGATGATCTGTTTATTGATGTAATATGTTAATTTAGATCTAGCATATCACTGGATACTCTATTTTAAAGTGGGTTAAATTCATAAATTTACATCTGCTAATCATTCAATTTTTTTTTTTTTTGTTCATATATTTGGTAAATTCCATGATCTAAAGTGATTTTCTTGTTGTTGTCATAAGTCTAATAAGTGAGAATTTTTTGAAATATTACTGTTGATTTGGATCTTTGAGATCTAGCACTTTCTTGTCTTGCTCCAAGTTGCAAGGATTTCTGAATTTTACACTTGAAAAACTCATACATTTAAGCTCTAAATTTATGATCTTGTGGTTGGGTAAGTTGGTTTGGCACTTGGAATTTAATTGGCATTGTGATAAAAAGATCCGAAGTAAATTTTATTGGCATCGTGTAATCATTGGATAATTGACCAATTGGATATTTTATTCTAAGTATCTTGTGGATTGATTCATTGACATTTGTATCCTTAAGTACTTGCCTTGTATTAAGATTGTTCTCTAGTTATTGTTAAGTACTGTTGTCATAAAGAGTAATCATAATTTGAGTATGAAACAATTAAACAATATTAACTTAAGTAATTTCACTCATGATCTTTGCACGAGCATTCTAGGATCTAGCTTGTGCTAAAAAAATACCTACTAGCATAAGTTAGGTTGATAGACTCCTAGGGAAACCCTTTTTTGATTAGCTTGAGGGATTCAACCCTTCTCAGTGGTTAACACAATGACCTTGCAGTCGTGAGAGCCACAGTCTCTGCAGCACTAGAGACACTCGGTGGTTGGAGCACGGGGGGAGGTATCGTTAATCAGGCCTCTGTTTGCTTCACGTTGGCTTCCATCCCACAACCTATTCTGAAGATTGTTTCTCAAAATAGTTAAGGTTCAACTTAGAATAGGCATTTAATCTAAAATTTACCAACATTCTTGCATCAAACCTAGCTCTTAGGACTTGCAACCCATATAAGTTAGTATATCATATCAAGCAGAGGGTGTCCATCGGGTTACTTGGCATTAATTTACATTAAGCAAGAATTGTGACTCCATAAGGCACTGATCTCATACTTAAAATCTAATCTAATCATTAACCTTGCTAAATTTAACTAAGTAGCTAGGCCACTCATCTATGTCAACCAACTTGTTTTCCTTCACCTCATTTCCACAGGGACTACCCCCATAGCTTGTTGTTGGGAGGCAACTAAAACAGAGTGGGCGAGGATCAGAGTGACAACCTCCGCCCTGAGCAGTGTTGCACTCAAACTATCAAAGTTCTAGGGAAGCGAAAGTACCAACGTTTTCAACAAGGATCAGATCACATATCAACAATCCATGTGTTATGGTCATCCCATTCTGCAAGTTATGTATTGTAAATGATCCTAGTAAAACCTTGAATATATGTAACAACCCAGGTAAGCCTATAATTTGATGATGAATTCCATCATAGGAGGTTTTTTAACCTCACTGATTACCTTTGTTTTTTGACATAGCTAATCAGAAGAGTTTTTTTCCGTGCAGCTTAAACCCCCAAAGCTAGGGTGAAATTTATTGTCGGATTAATAGGTGAGTCCTAGTGTTTTAGTCGATTCCGATGCAAAAATGGTTTGGGAATAATTTAAACTAATTGGCTTAATTGATTTATTACAAATCACATGGTTTACTAGATCATATTAAGTTGCAGATGGGTTATGTGTCTTAGGGTCTAAGGCATATGTGTATTCCCTCTTTGAGTCTTGTAAATGAAAACTTATATGTTTTAGAGGAGGGGAAAAATAATTAATCCCCTCGTGTGTAAATTAATTAATTTTTCTAGCAAAATAAAATTAAATCTTAAACTAGAAAATTAATTAATTAGAGTCAAATTAAATTGTTTTAGGAAAACAAATTCTCTAAATGGAAATTCGTGGGCCTTGAAAGAGTCAATTTTTAAAGGTCCTCCACCAAGGGAATATTGTATATTTCAAGAAAATTTGGACCCTTGGACCTTGGTGGTTAAGTCAAAGTAAATTTTTTGAGGAAATTAACTCAAAAATAATTAATTTAGAGCTAATTAAAATGGAATTAAATGATAAATTCGAAAATTCCTCAAAAATAATAAATCAGGGGCCACAATTAAAATATCTTGAAGTGTTTATCAACGACCAATATTATTTTGACAAGGATCAAAGAAGCTAGCCGTTATTTTTCCATTTGGAGGATTTATCTATAAATTAGAGAGCCAATTGAGTCTCTAATCATTTTGATCTCTGACTAGAATTGTTGCTGAAGCATTTTGTAAACTATTGTCCCGTTGAGAACTACTTTTTTCTACTATAATAAAAGACTTTGTGCAACTCGAGGTGTTCTTGTCGCTGATCTATGGTATGTATTAACGACGAGTTTCCTATGTGGTGTTTTATATTGTTAATTTGAGATAATATATAGTGTGTGTGCAGGTACTCAATCATTGGTCTCCAAGTTCATAGACTGTGGACAAGGGTTAATTTGCTTGGATCACTGGTTTTTATATGGTGGATTGAATCTTCGCTTGGGCTATAGTGAGCATTATTTTTTTTGAAGAATTTTAGTCATTCTTTCAAGGAAAATTATCATAAAAATTATTTTCTCAAAATCTATTTGAAAATCCATGTATATTTTTGTAAATTATTTTTCTAATTTGGGTTGGGGTTTTAGATGTATTTTGTATATATTTGGGGTTTGGAAGTTTTTATTTTCATTTTTGTAGGTTAGATCAAAGGATCAAGTGAGAGAAGAGCTAGATCTAGGCCCTTGAGGGTAAGATCTAGTCTCTAAACAATTTTGCAGGGACATTTATTGAAGATTTGACGACAAAATTTAGATTCGAAAGAGATTTTTTTTTTTTTTGAGACACATGTTTTCATTTTTTGACCTTCTCTTGCCATTTCAACCCCCGATCTATCATTTAATCCCTTTTATCCCTACAAATTTGTCTCCCTTAGCTTTGTTCTCCATTTCTTGGCTTCTTTTGCCCCAAAATTGACCCGAAACCTTAAGCTGAAGTTTTCAAGCTAAATATTTGGCAGTTTTGCAGGATTAGGCTCTCAAAATTCTCATTTTCCAAGCGGCAAAGTGATCCCAAATTTTCAATGATTTTCAACGGTGGGATATTCAAGGCCTTAGGCTTAGAGCTTGACCTCTAAGGCCTTGTTTTCTACAATTTTATTACAACAAGCAAATTACTAATAATTAGATCCTAAAATCACAAACTAAATGGTTAAAGTCATTTAAAATTGCAAAATATTCATTTTCACAAATTTTGACCTCTTGAGTATTTGAGTTGACCTAGAACTAACATTTAAGCATGCTAGATTTTTCTGCATAAATAATTTTTTTTGCAAATATAAAATTTCTGAATCAAATAATTAATAAGGGCCAAAAATTGAAATGTTCAATTTTTGATTTTTTTTTTTTTTTCTTTCTATTTTTAGAAATATTGGGCATCATCTTAAGCTTGATTAGTTTGTTTATCTATGACTAATTTACTGTTGTAATAAATTTATTAGTTCTGAATTTTTGGAATCACAGTTGACCTAGATCTAACATTTAAGCTTGCTGGATTTTTCTGCATAAATGAAATTTTTTGCAGATCTAAAATTTCTGAATCAAATAATTAATAAGGGCCAAAAATTGAATGTTCAATTTTTGATTTTTTTTTTTTTGATTTTTGAAAATATTGGGCATCATCTTAAGCTTGATTAGTTTGTTTATCTGTGACTAATTTACACTGTCGTAATACATTTATCAGTTTTGCAATTTCGGTATCACATATCCTAAAAGCCCTAAAAATTGAAAATTTTGAGTTCTAGTGTATTTTTACTATTTTTGGGCATATTGACTATCTACTTTTGGCATTTTTAGCTTCCTGATATGTGGTTGTTTACTGCTATAAACTAACAAATCATACTCACAATTTCACTGAATAAATCATTATAAAGTGTGTTAAAGACACTAATTTATGTTGTTGGTCAAATTGGAAATTTTATGTTTCATGTCTTGGGCAAATTTCATCATTTGAGGTGTTTTTCTCACTGCCATAAATCTATGATCAACATCTTGATTGACTATTTTTAGCATTTGGCATGTTGGGTTACTTGGTATCTTGTGGAATATTGTTGAAATTAACACTTCTATCTATAAAACATTTTATCTTGTCTAAGATTGCAATTCATAATTGTTAAGTACTCTTAAATTGATTCTAATTAAGTACTTAAACAACTTAAGAAATTTTTATCTCAAGATACATTTCACTCATAATCTCTTGCATAAGCATACTAGTCCTAGATGTGCATTGATAATTTACCTCTTAGCATGAGCTAGGTTGATGGAGACATAGGACTACCCTTCTTATATAGCTTGAGGAGCCTCGACAACTCTTCGGTGGTTGACATGGTGACCTTGCAGTTGTCAAAGCCACAGTCTCTTTATCATTGGAGGCATCGGGTGATATAAGCCTAACATAAGGTATCGTTAATCAGGCCCTAACCTACTTTCTGTTAGCCTCCTTCTCACAACCTACCTTGGAGCCCAACATCAAAATAATTAAAGGAAGGTTACACTTAGACTAGGCATTTAACTAAAATTTATGAAGATCACTACATCTCACATAGGTCTTATGATTTTCATATCATATAGGTTAGTTAATAATTTAAGCAACAAGTGTCCATCCAGTCACTTGGTTCCAATTCATAAGAAGCAAGAATTTGTAACTCCATTAAGGCATTGGTCTCATAACAAAAAATATAATTTAATCAATAATCTTGCTTAATTTCAACCAAGTGGCTAGGCCACTCATCTGTGTCTTGCAAGTAAGTTGATTCTCAACTTGCTTTCCTTCACTTCAATCCTTAGGGACTACCCCCATAGTGTGTTGTTGGGAGACAACTAGAACGAAGTGGGCAGGGATCAGAGTGACAACCCTCGTCTTGGGCATTGTCGCTGTGCCTGTACAATCCGAGCGACAACATTTTTGGTGCTATTTTTGGGGACAAGTTTGTCTTGTTACCGGGATTTATGATACTTTCTCATAATATTCCAATCCATTTTCATCTCCTTAATCCTGCAAGCACCACATTTTCTGGTGCTTTTATATCTCACTAATCTTATCACTTTGTTCACTTCTTTGTTGACACCTTAGCACCTGGAAGTTTGGGTTAGTTTCTTGTTTGGGTGGTGACTCCACTGATTCATCCATGCACAAAAGATTTCATTAGAAATAATTCTGGTAGCGTGGTTAACCTCGCTCTTAGAGCTCGGTTGAATAAATTTCATTCTAGAAAGCATTCATTTTTCTCAGATAGGAAACCCGCCTTGATATCCATTTGTTTCTCCCTAACAATTTTTTTTGTTTCCTCCTTTTGGATTTTAGAGTTAGATTCATGTTCAAGTGGTGACTCCACTTCTTTGATTTCTTACAAGAGTTCCTTCTAGAAGCTCGCTTCTTGTGGATCTCTTGTTTTTTCTTGAACAAATATTTCTCTCTGACATCCAATAGCCCCTTTTCCCCTAAAAACAGGTCATCATGGATGACTTGTTCGCCTCGTGTCATTTTACTAACATTCTTCATGTTATTCCAGAAAATGGCATTAATAAATTACCTTTGTTCACGGGTGATGATGCAACCCATGCCATAAAACATATCATAAAGTTTACTCCTTATATGATAATGTGTTGTGGATCTTCATGTTATGATCGTGAAGACATCAAGACGCAACCTTTTGTCCTTTCTTTGGAAGGTAATGTTAGAAAGTGGTTTTGAAATTTCCATGATGATTCTTTTGATGCTTTACAAGGCATCATCAATGCTTTTGAAGATAAATATGGAGATCAAAGTGGCTGGCTTTGTGACCCTAGTACTATAAATAAAAAAGAAAGTGATCTTGTGAAGGACCCAATTATTGAAGATATATTTCGAGAAAATGAACCACATCAAAATGTGCCATATTGTAGACCTTGTGACCACTTTCATGATGAATCCACTTGTACCTTTGCAATCAGAATCCGAGATAGTGGAACGATAGGAACAAGTGATCAAAGAGATCTTATCAGATAATTAACTCAAACTCTTAGAGACATGCCGTTTAGTTAGGTTCAATTGATGAAAACTATGGAACTTAATCAAGAGAAATTGATGGTAGATCATGCCCCGGATATAAGAAACTTATTCACCAGTTTAGAAAAACATGCTGAGGAGCTAGAAATCACGAAGGTCAATCACTTCAATCAAGTGGCCACCATGCAAAACCAAACCATTTGATCACTATGGAAGCAAATCATAAAGAAGAAATGAGTTCGATTCAAGTAAATTATGATAAAGTAATAAACGACATGAAAAATCAGTTTTAAGAACAGGTTGTCAGCTATAGACAAAAGGAATAATGAGGAGGTAAATATCATGAAAACTAATCACTCTAATTAAATGGCTACCATAGAGGAAATGTGTGCTCGAGAGATGGAGGCTATGAAGTCTAGTATGCAGAAACATTTGATTTTCGTAAAAACAGATCATGACAAAGTAATAAAAAATATGGAAGTTGGTTATATGTGTCTCCAAAATAAGTTGTTGACCATGGAGGAAATCCATGCCAAATAAATCAATGCTATGAAGCTTGAACACTCAGATCAGATGGGTGCAATGGGAATTGAAAAAAAAAACTCTTCAGAATAAAATACAAATAATGGAAAAGATACATTTACAAGAACTTTAGCATGGATCAAATAATGAAAGAAACAAAGAGCTTGTGACAGATCCCAAATTAGGGGAATTTTGAGGTCTAAAATGGGTCTCCTAAGGAAATTATAAAATAATAGTGGAAATAATAAAATAATATTTGATTGTCCACGGGGCTTTGGATTGACGGTGAATGGGTGTACTGTTAAAGCACTCACGATAGGTCACCGGTTCAAAGCCCCTGTGGGTGCTTAGGTAGTATTATATAGAGAAAATAAAAATAAAATAATATTTGATTACATCATCAAATTGTAGAGGGAAAAAAAGAAAAGAAAAACTATTTTTTCAACTCGTATTTTCAACATATCTCCCTATGGGGTTACTCAAGTTTCGAGCGGAAACAATCTTTGGATGCAGAATTTGATTCTTCATCCAAGGAGTACCCATGTTGTATACTTTTGATGGACCCTTATATACAAAAAATGATAAATACATGAAAAAATGTGATTGCAATAACGTTTTCATGTATTTCTCATTTTTCGTGTAGTAAGGTCCATCGAAAGTATGAAACATGGGTACTCCTTGATGGGGAATTAAATTTTGCATCCAATGAGTACTCCTGCTCAAAATTTGAGTAAAAACTTAGGGAGATAAGTTGAAAATAAGAGTTGAAAAAGTAGTTTTATTATCTTATTATTTTTTTAATCTTTTTACTTTTTTACTCCAAAAATGGTGAATCATCCCCCATGGTTGACATCATCATCTTGAATCTTATAAATTTTGTTTTGGTTGTACATTTTTCTTAGGAGGCCCATTTTAGACCTCAAAATTCCCCTAATGAAGGCTCCTAGTCTGCTAGAGTAGTTCTCATCTCATTGCTAGGAGGTCACTTGCCCCACTCAATTCAGGTCAATTGGAAGTACCAAAATTGATAAAGGAACTAAGAATGCTCAGGATTATGTGTCACTTTCGAGTACATACAAAATAATATTGGGCATACTTCAAATTATTCAGATCCTTCATCCAAGCATTCTCAGAATCAGGAGAGAAATCTACAGTGGTATCATTATTGACATCACAACCAACCGAGAAGAAAAGTAAAAGGTAGAAGAAAAGAAAAAGGAACAAGTTTGATGTATCTGATGGTAGAGAGAAACTTGATATTCGGATGAGTCACAGTTCTATCATTTTCAAAATTCAACATGACACATCTGAGAAGCAACCCATAGACTTGCCGTAGAGTCAATAGATTCTCAGTATGCACTATGTTGAAGACATTTGATGCCATAGGGACTCATTGTGTTTAGTATCTCTAACCCTATTCCCTTTTTATTTCATGTCATTAGATAGTTTATTTCACACATTTATATTATGTTGTTTATATTTCAGTTGGTTAGAATAGATTTTCTATTCTAGCAGTATTTTCTATATATGCATGATGATTTTGATGTTGAATAGATATCTATTTGATGGAATTTTTTTCCTTGGATGCAAGATTCTGGGATTCTCATGTTACTTATAGGAAGCAACATGTCCCCATATGGAGCCAGATGTTGCACTCAAACTGTCAAAGTTCCGGGGAAGCAGAAGTACCAACTTTTTCAACAAGGATCAAATCACATATCAACAGTCCATGTGTCATGGTCATCCCATTCTGCGAGTTGTATATTTTAAATGATATCAGTAAAACATTGAGTCTATGTAAAAACTTGTTGATGGTGCTAGACCTGCTAACATGTCATGGGGATCTCCCTGGTAAGAAGTCCCAATTAGACCTCAGACAGTTTGGTGTAGGAGTCCCAACAGTGGGTTGTAAAGCAATGCCTTGACCGCGATTTCGCACAGAGGCAAGTAAGATAACTCTGTTGGTAGCAAGGGTGTGACCACTGCAGTGAGTCTCGGAAGGTACACGAGAGGTTCTAACACATGTGGGTCGAGATGAGTGCGCCCCTTGGCAACCTGTAATAGTACTCGACTGGGAAGGGAACGCACGAGCGAAGATGCATCACAAGCTGGAAAGACATTCAGCCAATTATTCAAAGTGATGGTTAAACCAATAGCATGTTTGCAACAAGATTCATACAATTGCATACAAAATAGTTCATACACAACTACGCAAGTTAAACAACATACATTTCTACAACAACCGGAACAGTCCAACTACAATAACAACATATGCATGAAAACGTGCTGGACCTTATTACCTAAATAAGTATAAGTTCCAATCATACAATACATATATGTAAACCCGCTAGCCCCAACAATGGAACATTACAACCACATCCGTGTGCTCCTCCAAAGAGATGTACTAGCTCCGTGCAATGGAGAAAGCCAAGACACATTACAATACTGTCCAAGCTCTTTCCAAGATAGTCTTATCAGAAGTTTGGCTGACCAAAAGCCCATACAATGAGTTATGAGGGACTGTTTATAGCAAAGGGTGGGGTGACCCTTGACATTCCCCTTTGTGATTGTTCCACCACCCTCATGACTCTTCACATACTCTATGACTGTTACATCCAATTATTGACACTAGACTTACACTTGACATGACTCAACATTACAATGCACATGTGCCCATGTAAAACAAAATTGCTTGAGCAAGCCATGCTAGACATTAGTCTGACTTAGACAACCATGGAAGTCCAACTCCTCAACATCTTCATGCTGATCAATAGTAACATATTGATGCCAAGATCGGTAGTCCTTGATGGTGTCTGTGTGCTCCGCGGTGACATCCGTCTGAAACTTGACTCTTGCCTCCATAGCATCTGGGTACACTGCTCGGGCACCTGCGTACAACTCATTTGAAAGCTTGCACATCATTGTCTTCATCGTAGCTGGACCAACAACATACTTGTGCATGATGTTTGCACTAATAGGTAAGTCTGGAATGGTGGCGATGCGCATCAACTCGTCGAAGTACGGGTCAAGCTCTAGTCAAACCCGCTTCTTTTTCTTCGCGTGGGTGAGGGTCCCAAGTGATGGGATCACATGTTTGTGCACCACAACATCCATGCCCTTGAATACACATGCATGGGAAGCCTGTATGCTAGTGATGAGCTATGGGAGGTCATCATAGTTCCGGATCTGACTTCGGATATGTGTTTTCAGCTCAACCGCATTGGCCCTCATCATCTTAGGAAATTGAAGCGGGGATCCATTGTACTTCATCATCCATGTTTCCATGTCATAAAAAAAAACATGTGCATTCATCAAGATACGTGATCTTCTAGCACATCGCTGTTGCCATCCGTTGAGATGGACGACTGCCTTGTGCACGATACCAAATTTGGAGTACAATTCTTGCATAACTGTGTCAAGGGATAATACTTCATCTAGTATTGCCTTCTTTAGTTTAGCTCGAGTATAAATTTTCACAAAGTCTCCACCTTGCTTGGCTGCCTGTAGTTCCTTCACCATTCACTCATTCTCAACTATCAGATAATGAACACTTGAGCTAGTGGCTTTAGCATACACTCTGGTTTCATTGGCCAAGGAAGATGGATGTTTGCACACATCAGTCACGATCACTCATTCTACAACTCGGGCAAGAGATGTTTGATCCTCCGGAGTTGACACTCTGCGGGACAACACAACTCTGTGATGAGATTCGTCAAATGAGAGGTTGTGCATCTCTTTTTTCGGCTGATCACCAAGGATCTCAGTGCCTCCTTGGTCATTCGAGACTTGCTCATCATCTAGATGCATTCAGGCAGGTGAGTCGACCTCTTTGTGGTGAGGCATGACGTCAATGTCCTGTTCCAATTCCTGCTGCTCCATGTCTACATCCAACTGTTTAAGTGCTTGATCTATCTCAAGAGTGAAGTCTTGCTCCCACGACGGTTCACCCTATTCGCCTGATGCCAGCTGTTTTGATGAATCAACTACTTGTACGGGCGCTGCTTCAACTGTTTGCACATGTTGCACCCCCTGCTGTATCTATTATTGCTGCACTTCCCTCTCTTGTTTGCGCAAATCTTGTTCCTTTTGGAGTTGCTATTTCAACTCATGCAACTCCTTCTCTGTCTCTTCCATTCTCTTCTTCTCCCTCTACCTTCGTGCGATTTTCTTGTCACGTTGTGCCTCTTTTCCTCTATATCCAAAGATGCTTGCTCTACAAGTGGATCTGCTCAAAACTTGCAGCTTTTCTCTTCCTCCATGCTATCGACAATCTTCCTCTTCCCTTAGTTGCGCACTGGTATGCTTGCCTCTGCTGCCACTGTTGCTACTGCTACTGCTGGTGCTCTCCGTGATGCTGCTTCATGTTGCTTTTCTAACCACTCCACAACGAAGCCGACCTATTCATTGGGTCTGGAGAAACTGTAACAATATCTCCATGGGTCATCCTCGGCCCAATGAAATGCTCCGTGGATCCAGTTGAACTAAATCTCATGCAGTGATCCTTCACAATGCAATGTGGGTCATATAGATTGTAGCTTTGGAGGTCGAACATGTACTTCTTCATCTGCTTTACTTTGACATCCTCTTGCTTGAGACTCTGGATCTCATATAACCAAATCTGCAATAGAAGAGTAGGCCAAGGTGCCTTCTTCTTCCGATGAAGTCTAGCTGTCAATCCTGTCGAGATGTGATATGCTACTTCCTACATGACAAGTACGTCCAAGGCAAACTTCGCAAGAATATGCTGAGGCTTCTTCGCATTGAACATTCGGATGAAAGTTCCGGACGGTGAGGCATACCAATCTGCAATGCCTATCAATGCCTCCATTTCTTCCTTTGACATGTAGGGGGGATCCTGCTCAATTATTATCCTATACACCAGGGTGAAAAAATGATCAGACAACCATGTGATTACTCCTATGAAGCTGCATTCAAACAACAACTTGAAATATGTGTTCACAACAGTCTCCATTGGTGACCATGCCCACTCCAAACTTGGGAACTCCTGTCAGGCACAGACGACATCTAGGATGTAGGGGGACATGTAAATCTCTACATGCATACCTCCGGGTGAATATCGAGCCTTCGCTACTTGCTCCTTCAGTTGATGAGCCAATATGCCAGACCAGTTACATGGTTTTCCTTCTCTAGCCAGTTGGTCCAGTGTGATCACCCAACTCTATGGAAAGGTTTTAGTGATTGCTTGGCCATACAGTCAACATGCAAATATGACCAAGCATTGGTACGCCTTCCTCAGTATCTTCATCTTGTAGATCTGGTTGGGTGTCATATTGAATCGAGATGGCTCCTTTACCCAATTATTCAAAATGTCTCTGGAGTTAGCACTGCTGCTGGGTAAACTGAATGGAGTCTTCATGACAGTCACGAGCTCTGACATCTGATACATCTATTCATAATCTCATGCCCAGAAGGTTGCAAGTTTTGTCCCACTGACACTACTCAAGGTCATCATCTTGGGATCAACATGAGAGACGATCCAATGTCATGTCTACACGTGGGAACGTAGGGTATCTACATGCAACCCGGTACAAGTCGAACTTGTGAATTTTCACATACACTTGACGGTCTTCGAGGTATTCCCAAAAAGTGCCTACAAATTCTTCATTGAGCTCTTGCCACTTTAGTTTGATGTCCTTGTTTAGATACAACTTTGTATCTTCATAGATTGACAGACTAGAGGACACTCACTAAACTGCTGCTCCAGCTGCATTTTCATCAGTGTCCTGTGATCTTGTTCTCTTGGAAGCCATTGAGACGGATGAACACTTGAAATATCTGGAGACAAGAAGCATGCATGGCAAGAAATCTATCAGCGAAAACCAAAGAAAATTTGGGGAATGACACAACACATACCTAGGAAACTGATGGGAAAGATTGCACAATTTCTTCTAGGAGGTTAGGTGACTGGCTACCGGAACTGTGCAAAAAGTGGTTTGGGATGTCTGGGAGGAAAGACTGGTGCTGGACTTATGAAATGCGCAATTCAGATTGGCTGCTAGACTTGCGCAATGCACAATTCAGACTAGCTACTGGCTGTTGGGTTGCGCAATGCACAATTCCAGCTAGGAGTGACTGTAGGCTCAGGGGCTGCATTGTGCAATTTTCTAGGCCAACAGTCACTGTCCCTCAGAAATGTGCAAAAAAGACCTGGAGGGCAATGCTAGGTAGAAATGCACATTTATGGAGAGGAAGGCAGAGCCTTCCTTCCCCAGATTGTGCAATGTTGTTTCAGTGAAGCCAAAGTTCAGGCCAAGGTTGGCCCGACTCATCGATGGGGAACTGAAAGCAAATAAGACAATGAATGCATGGCGGCACCAAGTGATAGCATAAGTGATTGACAGCGCATGCAAACATGAATGAAACATTAGAAAAACCAGATCAACATGCATGTGGGTGAAGCGATTCGCCGAATCGGCGAACGCTCATGCAAAACAGTTTCATGCATGCGACAACAGTGAGATAGCAACGAAAACTGAAACAGAGCTAGAACAAGATAGTATACATGTAAACAACAAAAAATGTTCAAAGAAATCAAGCTAACAACACTCATACAAGTGAATACACAAAAAGCGACATAAATGATGAAAAAGACAAGTTGAGGCCACTTACTCGTGAATAGCTGAGCCGAATGTGTCGAAGAGTCTTGGATGTGTTGTGGGATGTCAGAGATCCCATATCAATATGAAAGAATGAGCTATGATTCTTCGAATAAATAAGTTTGGGCTCATGACGTGCATGCCACAAATCTAGGAAAAAATGACACTTGGAGGGAAACTTCTAAAACAAATTTGCATGTAAGCTCCGACTGCTAAAAATAGCTCCCTGAATCATGAGATGCCTTTTGCATGTTTCCTTTTGCCATTATGGGAAAATCAAGTCATGCATGGATGCATGCAAGTCAATTTTCTTTGGTCCCAGGTGGAACTGGTCAACTAGACAGCTCATGCATGAAATTGTTCTACTGCTTGAGAAAAATGCGCATTTCTGGCTGGGAGCTAGGCTAGCTGCCCAGGAGGTTTGCGCAATTTCTAGGCAGAGCAGGTGACTGTTCCCCATATTTGTGCAAATTTTGGTTGAGCAGCCCTGCTGGGGAAAATTGCGTAATTATCACTAGGAGTGCTAACTAACATGGTTACACAATTCTACAGCCCAGCAAGTTGCCAGACAGGATTGCGCAATTTCTGGAGGGAAGGCTAGTTTCCCTCTATAAATGCACAATTTCTTGGGGCAGCTACTCAGCGTGCAGCTGGACCAAGTCCAGGTGAAAAGCCTATGAGGGAAATGCATCAAACTGTGATCGACAAGCTGCCTTAGTGCATGAAAAGCACTGAAGCTTGTCTACTTGATGAAGCAAGACAAGGTGTTGTGAAAGGTTGGTAGGGAGGGTCCAAAATGAGGCTAAGGAAAAATTTTGGACAGTGGTTGCAACACTACAACACATCTTAGGTGAGCCTATAGTTTAATGACGAATTCCTTCCTAGGAGGCTTTTGAACCTCATTGATTACTTGTGTTTTTCAACACGACTAATCAAAAGAGTTTTTTCCCTCCATCTTAAACCCCCCAAAGCTAGGGAGAAATTTATTATCAGATTATTAGGAGAGTCCTAATGTTTTAGTCGAGTCTGATGTAATAGTGGTTTGGGAATAATTTAAGCTAATTGGCTTAATTGTTTTACTACAAATCACTAGGTTTAGTAGATCATATTGAGTCGCAGATGGGTGATGTGTCTTGAGGGTATAAGATGATTTTTTTTTCTCTCTTTGAGTCTTGTAAATGAAAAATCATATGTATGAGAGGGTTGGAAAAAAAATTATTCCCTTCGTATGTAAATTAATTATTTTTTATGAGAAAATAAAATTAAATCCTAAGCTAGAAAATTAATTAGTTAGAGGCAAATTAAATTGTTTTAGGAAAATAAATTCTCCAAATGGAAAAATTCATGGGTCTTGAAAGAATCAATTTTTAAAGGTCCTCCACCAAGGGAATATTGTATATTTCAATAAAATTTGGACCCTTGGACCTTGGTGGTTAAGTCAAAGTATTTGTTTTGAGGAAATTAGCTCAAAATAATTATTTTGAGCTAATTAAAATGGAATTAAATGATAAATTCAAAAGTTCCTCAAAAATAAAAAAACAAGGCCAAGATTGGAAGATCTTGAAGCGTTTATAAACGACCAATATTATTTTGACAAGGATCAAAGAAACTAGCCGTTATTTTTCCATTTGAAGGATTTATCTATAAATTAGAGGGTCAGTTGAGCCTTTAGTCATCTTGATATCTGGCTAGAATCATTGTTGAAGTATTTTGTAAACTATTGTCTCGTTGGGAACTATTTCTTTCTACTATAATAAAAGACTTTGGCATGCAACTTGAGGTGTTCTTGTCGCTAATATGTGGTATGTATTGACTAAGGGCTTCCTATGTTGTTCTTTATATTATTATTTTAAGATAATATATAGTGTTTGTAGGTACTCAATCCTTGGTCTCTGTTGATGGTGATGGACCCGCCAACATTTAGGAGATCTCACCGGTAAGAAGTCCCAACTAGAACTCACACTGTTTGGGTTAGGAGTCCCATCCGTACGATGACTCGGTTGCCATTATCTTAAAGATATGCCTTAGCTCTTGCTTGCTAGCATGTGAGAGTGGTTTGCTTTGTCTTTGAACAAAGAGGTTCGCGTGCCTGGTGAGTGCTTAGGGTCGTTTGTGTCAAAGTTATTTCACTGAAGAGGGAGAGGGTGGAAGTGAGTCTCAAGTTGAGAGGTATTAGCTAGTCCCAAATCTGCTAGAGGCACACAACACAACAAGACATGCGCAACTTTCGGCGGAGTAGTCCACACAGATGTGGCAGTCACAAACACAAGGTGAACAAATAACATGTACAACACCCAGCAGAATAGTCCACACAAGTGCGACGAGCATTATAACAAGTTTACAAGAATGAATCTGTCGAGTTTCTGGTGGGATAGCCCACATGGGTGAGACAACGTTAACAAATGATACAACACATTTTCAATAACATATGTACTAAAACAACCAAAATAGTTCATGTGTATTAATACAAGTTAAAGCAACATGCATTACAAGCATCCAAAGAATAGTCTTACAAACGAATACAATACATGTGTGAAAACGTGCTAGCATGTTAACATGCTTCTTAATTAAGTGAAAGTTCCAAGACACATTTTTACACCATTACATCACTAACCCCAATAGTGGGGCATTGGAGCCACTGCTCGCACCTCAAAGAAAATATTAGACTCTCAAGGCTATGTGGGAGGAGCCAAGGTGAAAAGTATTTTGCATGTACAAATGAGGGGTATTTATAGACAAGGGTAAAATTGGCCCTTCTGACTGTTCAACTTCCCTCATGACTGTTTGACTTACATGAACCTTCAACTTTACATGACTCTTCATATTTACCTGTGGGTCTCTTGGACTTCCACGTTACATTACATTGATTACAAAAATATGGCCCACATTAGTGATGTGGCTGAGATGACTCTTGACATGAACTGACACGAAAAGGCTAGTATGTTCATGTTGGTGGTGGTGTGGATGTCGAGCTATAGTGCTGTTGAGTGATGGATGTTCTCTTGGTGTGTCATAGCTTCACCTCTGCATGGCAAGGTGTGCGGAGTCTTCGATGGTCTTGGTGTTCGCTTGATGTTGCATGCGCACATCGCTTTTGTACTTTGGCATGCTTCATGTGTTTATGTATTCACGAACAAGTCTCCTTGAATGCACTCCTTTTTCATCATGTTTGTCATCGTGTCATGTCTCATCCATGTACTTGTATTTGCAATTGCTCAAGACGAGACGACATCAAATCCATAAATCTCCTAGTTTACTATGATGCATTGTCTTGTGCTTTCGGATGTAGGTGACCGGGAGAGAGGACAAAGCTCTGCAATTGTGCAAGGAAGATTCAAGCCGGGATGCAGGCTCTGGGCACTATCCATGAAAACTACGCAAAAGTCACTGGGAGGTTGAGATGGGAAATCTGGATTAGCAGTGACTATCTGCAAGATCTGGCTCGGTTGGAGGGCAGATCTATGCAAATTCTTTAGGGAGACAGTGCAGGCAATAAAGGGAGACTAGCAGTGAAAACTGCACAATTTCTCTGGGGAGTTGGCAATGGGCTACAAGAGGTTGCTGGAAAAAATTACGCAATTTTCCTGGGGAGGTGGAAGCTAGCTACGAGAGGCTGCTGGCAAAAACTGCGTAGAGATGGGAGGCTGGCCTACTGGACATCCTTGTGCAGTTTTTGAGCTGAGCGTGATGCTGGGTAGTTGGGAGACTACTCATGTAAACTGCGCAGTTTTCAGGATGAGCAACAGGCTAGTTGATAGGGTGATTGGATGGAAAAACTACACAATTTTTTAGGGTAGTGTAGTGATAGGCAGTGGGTGTCTGTTCGGCATGTTTGCGCAATTTTTTGGTGGAGTGAGGCCCGGGGTCACTGTAGGTAAAACTCTCTAGTTGACCAACTAGAGGCTTGGTTGATTTGCTTGTGGGAAACACATATTGATATGGATTGCTAGGAAAATTATGTGCTGTTCTGGGTAACATTCAGTCAAGTCGATTCAAGGATTACACATTGCAGTCTACCTAGGAGACGACCTCAAGCTCTGTGCAATTTTGGGCATCAGTCCATGATCATTGAGGGCTAAAACTGTGGAATGCAGCTCAACGAAAGTCTAGTTGTTGGAGGGTGATCCGGTTGTTAGAATTTCAACAAAATGACTAAGTGTGTGAGCGAGTGAACTTGTGCATACAGACCTTGTGAACACACACTCATCAATACTCGACAATAAGACACATCAAACCATCAAGACACCATATACTGAATGTGACTAACCGACAGTGCGAGCGACAAGTGCGACACTTGTGATAGATCGTTGAATGACTGTGAAGACGCTTTCACGACAGTGCTTACAACTTATTGTGTGAGTGCGACAGATGCTTACATAGTAGATACGACTTGTACACATGAAGGCAAACTTCGTGCATGGCTGTACCATGACTGCAAGAATGATGTTGTGGCCAACATGAAAAAAGATGTCCGGTGAACGGTTAAGCAAGGAGAGTGCAAAGACTCAACCTGAGCTCACAGGATGAGCTCGAGTATTTTCAAACATAAAGGAAAATCCCAAGGAAGGCTCCGAAATTGGATGCAGGCCAAAATTTTGGAGGGTGTTGCAGCCGCTACAACACTTGGCGACACACTGGTTGAATTCCAGTTTCTTTGTCTTGGTCCATTAACAACACAGGGCCTTGGTCTTTCAGGGAGTATTGAATCACTGTGCGGGTTACTTCGACTTCCCCACTTATCCCATGGATAGACATGGTTCACCATTTTCCAACTTAGTAAAACAAAACAACAAGTTTCAGCTTGATCACAATGTTTCGAAATTGGGAAGGGTAGTTTGGCTCGCGAGTTAAAAATTTTCAGAGTATAAGTTTTCATCTCTGGTGTTGCTCCACTTCTAGGAGGCCTGGATAGTACCCCAGAAGAGTCACGTAGGAACACATTAATTTATCCACTGCCAGTGAGCTTGGTCAATACCCTGGTGGAGTTGTATGCTTCACCTCCCTACACAAGAAGCCTTTCTCTTCTTTCGCCTTTGTGTTTTTAAGAGGACTGTGCATAGGAACTTATTTGTTTTGGGGGCGGAAGAGGGATCCCGACTTATTGAGATCAGGAGAGGTTGTTCCTTTAGAGAAGCATGTACAACCTCTGATATAGGTTTTCTCATTTAGATTTTCCCCTTCTTCATATCTACTAGGATGATTAGCTTGAACACATATAGCAGAAGGCTGAGTACAAGCATGGGGTTTCCTAGTGTGGACACAGGTTCATGGTTAGACCCAAGATTCCCTTGCAGATGGCTCATATTTTTTGCCAGGACTTCATCGGCCGAAGGTTATAACCAAGCACAAAGAAGAAAGACACAGGTCTGGCCAAGTGTTGAAGTGTCACAAGAATCTTTGGATCTTAGCCACATACTCATTCAAAAGCCAAAAATCAGTAAAGGGCAACACTTATTGGAAAAACCAAAAGTAGCATGATATTAAGCAAAAAAAACAAAGTGAAGAAAAAAATAGTAAAATAAAGCGAAAATAAAACAAGCAAGCAAAGAGAGGAAGCAAACAAACCAAACCAAGTCAATAAGAAAACAAACAAACCAAACCAAGTCAATAAGAAAACAAACATGCAAACTAGAAAGCAAAGACAATTAAGAAAGAAAACACTACTACTTTTATGCTAAAAAATCAGGGTTACGTGAAATGAAATTTCCAGTGAAGCCACCATAGGCGTACACGACCTATGATAAAAAAGATACAGGCATTTAAAATAGATAAAAAATAGTGTGCAACAAAAAATACAAAAACTTGAAAAACTTGCACACGAGAGAGAAGGTCTCGCCTGTGGGCAGAACACAACCACCCAACACACATGCTTACCTATTTGGTGACTAGCGTTTTCAACAAACCTCGAAGGCCTTTTGCGAGTATGTGTTCTTCTGCACCAATTTTCTTAGCGAGTGCAAGGAAGGACTGAAGCTTGTTACCTGCAACATGATTTGCCAAGTAAAATTGTTCCAGCCATTCAACGATTGGATCATAAAATTCGTGATGGTTGTTTTGAAAGACTCGTGATATTTGATAGGATGGGTTCCTGATTCGAGAGAGGGGACCATGATGGTAATTTGGTACATATAGATAGATTTGATCATTCTCGTTGGTCATGTAAAGGCAGTGAGGACCTGCCATAGCCATCAGCGCAGGCCGAAGTGCCTCACCTGCTTGACACAAGTCTGAGGAGAAAGATGTTACACGATGAATATCATAATGCACGAAGCAACTATCATTGGATGTACTGTTGGGAAAATGATAAAATGCATGACAATCACCCAAGCTAGAAGAAAGATAAGATGAGTTGGTCGAGATGCCAGATTCCCAGTTTGACATGAACATAGTATATTTTTGAACAATCTTGTGAATGCTCTGAATGATGGAACGAACTTCGTTGTGCACTAGATATGACAGAACACTCACCTGCAACTGGTGAAAAATTGTGCAGGCATCAGGGTCATCACAAAATGTAGAAAGGATGCTAGCACTATGAATGTGTGAAGCTAGTTGAGGCGTGGTGAAATGAGAGTAACTTGATTCGCCTGATAGGCTGTGTGCTCTTCATCACACAAGGAGATTGTTATTGTGATGAGCGGGCATATTTGATGTGAAAATTCGTAAGAAGACCAAGGAGCTAATCATGAGAGAGAACATACGATAATTATGATTCCAGGAAAAGATAATCTTTGAGATTATCAACTTCACAGTTCCATGATTACATGATAGATAGACACTCCCAACTCGAATTGGATGTAAGAGAAGTGCATGAAGACATAAATGTTGTAACAGACTTGTGGATTCAGTTATTTGTGAAAATTTGAAATTTTGAAATATCACACCCGGAATAATAAATATTTATTACACAGGGATCCATGTTGAGTGAAACCATGCAGATAGACAGATTGTGCATGAGACACAATCTATGATTTGGTTCGAGGGGCTTACCAGAGTCACGAGGTCCTGACATAACCGTCAATGGATGTTGAAGTGCCTCGACTCCCTGGAACGTCTCGAAACTTTCCAAAATTGAGGATTGGTGTTGTTGCTGATTTCAAAACTTCTCTTAGCATGGCAGCCATCTCTGTCACATACCTCATCAAATTATCTAGCTTTAGCAATTTGACTTGACGAGTTGTCTTCATGCAACACACAAGATGATGACGAGCGGGAAGAGTTCTGTGCGTTGAGACTGTTCTCACCATGGACAACCTCACTGTATGGTATCAATTGTAGGGATAACTCATCTGATGAAGACACGAGAACATGGAGTATCTCCACTGCATGTAGATATGCTGTGAATGGTATGAGACACGAGCAAGTGTGGTGCAAAGGAAGTTTCGATATGGATGTCTGCTTTGACCGGTGCGCATTCCAGATTTGAGTTAGAGTGTACATGAGAGGAAAACAAATCACATGATGTGCTTGGGTGTTCATCACAACATATAGAGAAGCATGAGAGTGACGACAACCCAAGACTGGAGTTTGATTGAAAAAACTAATAGTGCATGATGTTTCTCCAAGATTAGCAGATTGAGAGTTGATCAAGAATGGAAGCTCAATGTCTTGATGTTAACTATTTTGAAACATAGAAGAGGAATTGATTGTGTCTTCAACTTCTTGCTCATCCTCCTATATAATGAGACTGCCTTGCACATGACCACAACTTGAGAGCAACTTGAGAATCAAGAGAGTGTATGCAACTAGCTTGTGAAGCGGATTGATCAAGGCTGTCATGGTATAAGGAGTCATGCCTTGTAGATGATGGAGGATAGCTAAGACGTAGATTATACTCAAGACTTGGGTTATGGACGGTGATGTCCTCTTGCAGAATGGAGGAACGAATCTTCGCCATAGGATTTCTGATCGATTCTAGAATTTCCTCCATGGGAGCGGGAGATGGCCAAGAATATGAGTTGGGAACATGCTTTGCAAATTTCTCAGCTTTTCGACCACTGTGAGGGGATACCTGCTGTGCATATTTCTTATCTTTGTGACTGCTACAAGGGGGCACCTGCTTTGAGACCGAAAAAGGAGGAGGACAAAGAACAAATGGGGTGTTGGGCTCCTCCTCTGTAAACTAAGGGGCCTCATGATCTGCAAGATTCAAGGGATAAGGGAAATTAGGAGGTTCAACATGTCTAGAAACATGAACCAAGCGTTTCAACTCTTGGCTCATGAAGTCAAGGTCCACAGAATGTTATGGAATTTCATGACAGAGGTGAAGGAAGTGGGTAGAAAAGTCCTCAACTGATTCACCAGGCTTCATTCTTAAATGAGAGATTCTTTCATAGACATCTTGGTGGTTAGACTTATCGAAGGCTTGATGGAGCTCCTTGAGGAGAGTGAGAAGGGAATGGATGAAAGTAGGTGGCAGGGAATGACACCACCGATTAGCATGACCTTCAAGGGTGAGGAAGAAAATAATGCGAACAAGCTCTTCACTATCGATTTCATGAGATTCACAAAACTGAAGAAAATCAGAAATGTGCTTGGTTACAGAAGTTCTGTCCTCATCATCAAACTTTAACAAGGATAAGTGATCGAGTAGCTCATAAAGGATTGAAAGTTGATTAAGGGAGAAATGGGAGAACCACCCTAGGAGCATGACTTGTGTATGATCCATTTGGTAAGAGATTCAAACCATATGTAAATGGCTCAGCTTGTCATCTGGCACTCCTAGCGCCAGAAATGTTGATGGTGTTGGACCCCCCAACATTCAGGGGATCTCCCCGATTTAAAGTCCCAACTAGACCTCCCACCGTTTGGTGTAGGAGTCCCATCCAATATGATGGCCTAGCTGCCATTATCTTAAAGGTATGCCTTAGCTCTTGCTTGCTAGAACGTGAGAGTGGTTTTCCTTTTCTTCGAACAATGAGGTTTGCGTGCCTAGTGAGTTCTTAGTGCCGTTTATGTCAAATTTCTTTCACTAAAGAGGGAGAGGGTGGAAGTGTGTCTTAGGTTGGGAGGGAATAGTCCCAACTCTACTAGAGACACACAACACAACAGGACATGCACAACTTCTGGCGGAGTACTCCACACAGATGCAACAGTCACAAACACAAGGTGAATTATAGCACATACAACACCCAACGAGAAATAGTCCACACGAGTGCGATGGGAGTTATAACAAGTTTACAAGAATGAATATGTCAAGTGTCTGGCAGGATATCCCACTCGGGTGAGACAATGTTAAAAATGATATAACACACTTCCAATAGAATATGTACTAAAACAACTGAAATAGTTCAACAATCGAATAGTTCAACTGTCTTAATATAGGTTAAAGCAACATGCATTACAAGCATCCAAAGAATAGTCTTACAAATGAATACAATACATGTGTGAAAACGTGATGGCCTGTTAATAGGCTTTTTAATTAAGCAAAATTTCCAAGACACATCTGTACACCATCACATCACTAACCCTGATAGCGCGTGTTGGATCCACTACTTGCTCCTCAAAGAAAATATTACAAACTCTCAAGGCTATGTGGGAGGAGCCAAGGTGAAAATTCTTTTGCATGTACAAATGAGGGATATTTATAGCCAAGGGTAAAACTGGCCTTTGTGACTGTTCGACTTCCCTCATGACTGTTTGAATTACATGACTCTTCAACTTTACATGAATCTTCAGATTTACATGTGAGTCTATTGGACTTCCACGTTACATTACATTGATTACAACAATATGGTCCACAGTAGTGATGTGGTCGAGATGACTCATGACATGAATCGACATGACAGAGCTGGTATGTTCATGCTGGTGGTGGTGTGGATGTCAAGCTGCAGTGCTGATGAGTTATAGGCGTGCTCTTGCTACGTCATAGCTTCACCTTCGCATGGAAAGGTGTACATAATCTTTGATGGTCTTGGTATCCGCTTGATGTTCCATGTGCATGTTGCTCCTTTTCTTGTACTTTGGCATGCTTCAGGTGTTCGTTTGTTCGCGAACAAGTCTCCTTATATGCGCTCCTTGTTGATTCCGTTCGTCGTCGCGCCATGTCTCATCCATGTACCTGTATCTACAATCACTCATGACGAGACGATATCAAATATAGAAATATCCTAGTCTACCATGGTGCATTGTATTTTGCTTTCGGATGCAGGTGACCAGGAGAGGGGATAAGGCTCTGCAACTATGCAAGTCAAATTTCAAGCCAGGATGCGGGCTTCAGGCACTGTCCATGAAAACTACATAGAGGTCACTAGGAGGCTGAGATGGGAAATACAGATCAAAAGTGACTATCTACAGGATCTGGATTGATTGGAGGGATGATTTGCGTAATTTTGTTTAGGGAGATAGTGCAGGAAGCAGAGGGAGACTGGAAGTGAAAACTGCGGAATTTCTTCGGGGAGCTAGCTGTGGGCTGCTGACAAAAATTGCGCAATTTTTTTGGGGAGTTGGAAACGGGCTGCAGGAGGCTTCTAAAACAAAATAATCAGAGCTGTGAGGCTAGCCTGCTGGACATCCTTGAATAGTTTCTGAGCTTAGCGGGATGCTGGGCAGCCGGGAGACTGCTCATGAAAACTGCATAGTTTTTAGGATGTGCAATAGGCCGGATGACAAGGTGACTAGATGGAAGAAATGTGCAATTTTTGAGGGCAGTGCAGTGACATGAAGTGGGTGTTTGTCCAACATGTCTACGTAGTTTCATCAGTCAGCGGAAGCGAGCATGCTTGGCAACTTCTGCACAATTTTTTTGGGGAGTGAGGCCCGGAGTCACTGCCCGGTCAAGCTTTCCAGTTGTCCAGCTCGAGGCTTGGTTGATTTTCTTGCACAAAGTGAAAATTGATATGTATTGTTGGGAAACTTATGTGCTATTCTAGGTGACATTTAGTCGAGTCGATTCCAATATTGCGCAGTGCAGGCTACCTAGGAGACAACCTCAAGCTCTGTGCAATTCTGGGCAATAGTACATGATCACTGAGGGCTGAAACTACGCAATGCAGCTCAGTGAAAGTCTAAATGTTGGAGGGTGATACGGTCGCTAGAATTTCAAAAAAATGACTAAGTGTGTGAGCGAGTGAACTTTTGCATACACGACCTTGCGAACACACACTCATCATGACTCGATGACAAGACACCTAAAACCATCAAGACAACATATACTCAATGTGACTAACCGATGATGCGAGCGACAAGCACGACACTTGTGATAGATCGTTGAATGACTGTGGTGAAACTTTCACGACAGTGCATACAACTTTGTGTGTGAGTGCGACAGATGCTTACATATCAGATACAACTTGTGCACACGAAGGAAGACTTCGTGCATGGCCAAAACATGGCTGCAAGCATGAATTTGTGCCCAACATGCAAAAAGATGTCCGATGAACCGTCAAGCGAGGAGGGTTTAAAGACTCAACCCGAGCTCACGGGATGAGCTTGAGTGTTTGTAAACATCAAGGAAAAACCCAAGGAAGGCTCCAAAATTGGATGTAGGCCAAAATTTTGGAGCGTGTTGCAGCCGCTACAATAGTCTCCAAGTTCATAGACTATGGGCAAGGGTTAATTTGATTGTATTTGTAGTTTTATATATAGTGGGTTAAATATTCACTTGGGATATAGTGAGCATTAATTTTTTTGAAGCATTTTATCCATTCTTTCATGGAAAAATATCATAAAAATTATTTTTCTCAAAATCTATTTGAATACCCATGTATATTTTTGTAAATTTAAATTTGTAAATTATTTGTCTAATTCGGGTTGGGATTTTAGATCTATTTTGTATATATTTGGGGTTTGGGTGTTTTCATTTTCATTTTTGCATGTTATATCAAGGGATCAAGTGAGAGAAGAGCTAGATCTAGGCCCTTGAGGGTAAGATCTAGTCTCTAGACAATTTTACAGGGACATTTACTGAAGATTTGATGGAAAAATTTAGATCCAGAAGATAATTATTTTTTTCGAGACATGAGTTTTTAGTTTTTGGCCTCCTCTTTCCATTTCAACCCACGATCTATCATTTCATCCATTTTATCCCCTAAAAATTTGTCTCCCTTAGCCTTGTTCTCAATTTCTTGGCTTCTTTTGCCCCAAAATTGACCCGAAACCCTAATTTGAAGTTTTCAAGCTAACTACTTGGTAGTTTTGTAGGATTAGGCTCTCAAAATTCTTATTTTCCAAGCGGAAAATTTATCCCAAAGTTTCAATGATTTTCAATGGTGGGATCTTCAAGGCCTTAGGCTTAGGGTTTGACCTCTAAACCCTTGTTTTCTGTAGTTTTATTACAACACGCAAATTACTAATAATTAGGCACTCAAATCATAAAATAAATGGTCAAAGTCATCTAAAATTGCAAAATATCCATTTTCACAAATTTTGGTCTAGATATAACATTTAAGCTTGTTGGATTTTTTCTTCATAATTGAAATTTTCTGCAGATCTGAAATGTTTGAATCAAATACTTAATAAGGGCCAAAAATTGAAATTTTTAGTTTCTGGAATTTTTTTTCTTCTAATTTTGGAAATATTGGGCATCATCTTAGGCTTTATTAGTTTGTTGATATGTGACAAATTTACTATTTTAATAAATTTATCAGTTCTGAAAATTTTGAATCACATATCCTAAAAGCCCTAAAAATTAAAAATTTTGAGTTCTATTGTATTTTTACTATTTTTGGGCATATTGACCATCTATTTTTGGTATTTTTAGCTTCCTGATATGTGGTTGTTTATTGCTATAAACTAATAAATCAAACCTGAAATTTCACTGAATAAATCATTATCAAGTGCGCTAATGAGGCTAATTTACATTGCTAGTCAAATTGGAAGTTTTATGTTTCATGTGTTGGGGAAAATTTCATCATTTGAAGTGTTTTTCTCACTGTTGTCATAACATTGATAAGATTTGAATTTTATGAAGTATTATTGCTGATATACTCTGTCATAAATTTGTGATTAGGTTATTGTTTGACTATTTTTAGCATTTGGCATCTTGGGTTACTTGGTATCTTGTGGAGTATTGTTGAAATTCACACTTGTATCTGTAAAGAATTTTGTCTTGTCTAAGATTGCAATTCAGTATTGTTAAGTACTCTTAAAAGGATTCTAATTAAGTACTTAAACAAATTAAGAAAATCTTAATTCAAGATAAATCTCACTCATAATCTCTTGCATAAGCATACTAGATCTAGACGTGCATTAATAATTTACCTCCTAGCATAAACTAGGTTGATGAAGACATAAAACTACCCTTCTTATCTAGCTTGAGGGTCCTTGACAACTCTTCGGTGGTTAACACGGTGACCTTACAGCCGTCAAAGCCACAATCTCTACAGTGCCGAAGGCATCAGGTGGTAGAAGCCTAACATAAGGTATCGTTAATTAGGCCCTAGCATGCTTCTTGTTAGCCTCCTTCCCACAACCTACCTTGGAGCCCAAATTCAAAATAGTTAATGGTATGCCACACTTAGACTAGGAATTTAACTAAATTGTACCAAGATCATTGTATCTCACATAGGTCCTAGGATTTTCATATCATGTAGGTTAGTCAATCATTCAAGCAATAGGTGTCCATCCGGTCACTTGGTTCCAATTCATAAGAAGTAAGAATTTGTGACTGCATTAAGGAACTAGTCTCATAACAAAAATTCTAATTTAATTAATAATCCTGCTTTATTTCAACCAAGTGTCCAAGCCACTCATTCATGTCTCCCAAGTAAGTTGATTCCCAACTTTCTTTCCTTCACTTCATTCCATAGGGACTACACCCGTAGCATGTTTTTGGGAGAGAACTAGAACGAAGTGGGCGGGAATCAATGTGACAACCCCTATCCTTAGCGTTGTCGTGAAGCCTATACAATCTGAGTGACAACAAGCCTTTTTCATGGTGCTTGTACAATTTGAATGACAACATGAATTATTTTCAACCGTGGTTGCCATACTGCAAAATTATGTGAATGATGGTAAGACAGTATGGCATTTCACCCGATATATCCAACTTAAAGGATGAAGACCTAAGAGCTCATGGATATAAACAATTGTCATTTTACAAGTAGATTCCATCCACTGCACAACTAAATCAATGTACCTTGGTGAACTCTAGAGTTGGGTGAACAAAAATTTCATGACTGTTGTTGAATTGGAATGTCAAATCATGGCTACAACAATTGGTTTGCCTTTTTGTTTTAAATAATTAGTGAATGATAGCTCATTATCTTGTTGGGCTGCATGGGTGGAGGGAATCCATACCTGAAATGAATCTTTAGACTCATCAGTGCCCAAGGCATAGTTGGAACTAAAGTTGATAACAATGTAAATTTAGAAATGGAAATATGGATGTTAGATTCCATGTTTGTTCATTAATGGGGGTTGATGATTCCTTGTGTTTGTTGATTGAATGACTCCCCTACACCAATATATTGTTGGGATTATATATCAATCAAAACTTTGAGCATTGGTCCTTCTGCCTATGTCTTTGAATGTTCTCTTTGACATCTAACCAATGAAATTAGTTATTCCCATCTAGTGGCTATTCATTTTGCATAACAATCACAGTGTTTTGGTTCTCATCATCACATGGGTTCTACTTCAAGTTCAGAGATGTATTCAATGAAAGGAGATCAATGAGATGATTCCAAAATTTTGACATTCTTTCTCTTGAGGATATGAAGAATTAGGGAATAAATGCTCACTAAATGCTTGGTTTTCCTTTATTTTCTCATTCTCATAACATCCATTTTCATTGCCAACAAGAGAAAAAGACATAACAAAAATATTTATTTTTTTATTTTTTTATTTTATTTAGACTTATTCATTGCAAATACATTGTTCGGTCTGTTAGGGGAATTTTGAGGTCTAAAATGGGCCTCCTATGAAAAATGTACAACCAAAATAATTTTTTTAAGAACCAATAGGATTCAAGATGACGATGTCAACGATGGGGGATGATTCACCATTTTTAGAGTAAAAAAGTAAAAAGATTAAAAAATAATAAAATAATAAACTATTTTTTCAACTCGTATTTTCAACTTACCTCCTTAAGGTTTTACTCAAATTTAGAGTAGGAGTACTTGTGGGATGCAAAATTTAATTCCTCATCCAAGGAGTACCTATGTTGCATACTTTCGATGGACCCTTTTACATGAAAAATGAGAAATACATGAAAAAACGTGATTGCAATCATGTTTTCCATGTATTTCTCATTTTTCGTGTAGTAGGGTCCATCAAAAGTATGCATCATGGTTACTCCTTAGATGAGGAATCAATTTTTTTATCTAACGAGTGTTTCCGCTTGAAATTTGAGTAAACCCATAGGGAGATAAGTTAAAAATACATGTTGAAAAAATAGTTTTTCTTTTTTCCCTCTAAAATTTGATGATATAATATAATATTATTTTATTATTTCCACTATTATTTTATAATTTCCTTAGAAGGCCCATTTTATACCTCAAAATTCCCCTAATATAGCTCTGGATCTTTTGATATTTGATCTTGTAAATGGCACCTCACATCAAGCAACAATGTGTCCTTATCAACCTTTGTGCACATGCCAGATTTGGATCCATGCCTAAGTCGACAAGTGCATCTGTTAGGTGAAAGCTTTAGCCCATAAATATCATCTATCTGCTGATGTTCATAACTGACAGCTGCTATTAGTTGTTTATGGCCGGTTTCTTCATCCACTATCCCACCAAATTCAAAACTGAGACCATGCAATGGTTCAATCTTTGCATAGTCCTTTTCTCCATCATTAGTGTCATACAAAGGACCATCCACATTATGCTTTTCAAAATGAGGAGTTTCTATTAAGTTTTTTGCCTTCATATTCTTCATTTTCATGTTCATTATTGGTTTAGAGGAAGAGTACTTTCATAAACATCCTTATTGCATTCAATGTAATTATCTATATTTCTAATCCAAATATCTTCTATGCATACATGGAAATATGAAGAAGTAAAAACAATACCCTGATCGACCCTTACATTATTATTGTTATGTAGGTCCTAAGTATATTTTGACCTTTTAGAATCCTATATATACGAAGGAGGTATTTTCATTTGAATCATCCAAGAATTGTTCATTTGTGTGATGTAAAAGGAGGTTTCCCCCTCGAAGAGGCTTATTTCCAAGTCGTTGATCTATCTTTTCTTCTGTTTTTGAGATTTGGTTACATAGCAATTTGTTATATCTCTCTATGACAAAAGTGTTCTTGGACTTGAATGAATAATTCATTTTTATATCCAACTTATAAACAATCTATATTGTGAAATTTACGAGGGTAGGAGCTCGCACCATTCTAAATTTTTGATCTTGTACTTTCGAGCGATGCTTGATCATAAAAATATCATTTGTAATAATGAAAATAATAATGGTTATTTTCTTGAAAATATAATAGCAAAAAAAAACCCCAATTTTCTTTTGGCATGACATTGTTGTTTAAATAGACCATTTTTGCAGATATCGTCAAGGTTGAGCAAACATTATTTTTTGAAGATTATTGAAATTAATATTTATACTTTAGTTAGTTATGTCTTTTATTGGTGTGTAAGCCTACATGTTTGATGTTTATTATGGTTATTTTTGAATGGTGTTATACATTTAAAAGAATGTCATTTTCCTAAATAACCATATTTTGTCTCTGATCTTATTATTTTCTTGTCTTTTTCAAACATGCTCTATTACCACTCAAACTAGCAGGGGGTCCTAGAGTCATTGTAAAACCCATTCTGCAAGATTTATATTGTAAATGATGCTAGTAAGACCGTGTATGTATGTAACAAACTAGCTAAGCCTACTATTTTGGCGACAAATTTCATCCTAGGAGGTTTTTCGTCTCACTGATTCATCTGTGTTTCTAAACACGGTTGATTGGCAAAGTTTCATTTTAGCCTCACCCCAAAGATAGGGCGAAATTTATCATCAAAGTCTTATGTGTGTCCTAGTGTTTTAGTTGATTCTTTTGTAAAATTGATTTGAGAATAATTTAAGCTATTTGGTTGAATTATTTTATTACAAGTCATTTGGTATACTAGATCATATTGTGTCGCAAAATTGGGTATGTATTTTGAGGGTGTTAATTTTAGGTATGTTCTATGCTAGAGCAATTTATTTCAATTTCTTTTCCACATTAGCAATCACATCAACATAAAGTAAACTGTAGATAGAACATAAATATAAATCGTAGAAGACAAGCCAAGACAAGAGGACACAAGATGTGGCGCTAGCCAGGGACAAACCCCACAATGTGTGGGGGAACCCTTGATCAATTCTTCTTTTATGTTCTTCAAAGTTCAGCAGAGAAAGAGAGAGAGATAGAGAGAGATAATGCATTTACAACAGAAGTCAACACTTTGACTTATCTAGATCTAGCATAGATCATTTCTTATAATGATGAGATCAGTTGAAGACATTTTGCTTCAACTGATTCTCCAAGGTGACTCCTTCACCTATCATCATTCTGCATCTTGTCCATGAGCTACACCTTACCGTGTAGCACCATCATACTACATCATGCATCATCATGCTACTCATGACCTCATACATCACGCTGCCCATACATCATGGTGTCCATGATCTACTTCATACTGCTTATATATCTCATGATGTCCATATTCATCATGCTGCTCATATATCTCATGATGTCCATAATCTACATAGAGTGTCTTTCATGCCATGCCATGCCATGTCATTGAATATGGTGACACAATTCCACTGAACAGGACTACGTTTAGCTGACATGACAGTGCATCTCCATGCTATGCATATATCATGACTGTGGTACTACAACATGTATTTGCCAGTGTATATATATTGTCATGACTGCATTATTCATAGCATGTATGCCCATAGCAGTGTTATTCA
>APFE031414804.1:108080-149828 GCA_000404065.3 Pinus taeda | reverse complement strand
GCAAAGAAGCAGGAAGATGCCTTGTCAAGTCAACTTGAACAAAGGCACAAGAGAGTGAACAAACTTGTAGAAGAGATTGGACAGTACAAGGTAGAGGTATCCTCCCTTAAGTCTGAGATACAAGAAGCCAAGAAGCAGGCACAAGAAGCCAAGAAGCAGGGACAAGAAGCTGAGAAGAAAATGGAGAGCAGTCAAGAAGAAATCTCCAAAATGAAGTCAGATATAATCTCTCTTAAAATAGCAGCAGCTGAAGCTACTCGTAGCAAGGAAGAAATTGAGCAACAGCTTGCAAAGAAGAATAATGAGTGTGAAAGATTGGAAGAATAGATTGTCCTCCTCAGGAAGAAGGTTGAAGGGATGAACAAAATCATGAAAATCTCTCAAGCTTTGGATGACATGCTCAGCTATCACAGATCTCCATCTGATAAATCAGGACTGGGGTATGTAGGTGAATCCTCAAACAAGGATGAAAATGCTTTAAGCAAAGGAGATGTGAAGAAGCCAGAAAGAAATGGTGATGCTCCTAGTTCCAGGAAAGGCAAGGAGGAAAATGAAGGCTGCCATAGAAGAAATCCTGCTCCAAGTAGAAAACCAGCTCCAAGAAGAAATGTAGCTGATGGCAAAAAGGAAAAAGGCAATGGTGATCATCAAAGGATCTCAAGGCAGCAAGGCTTCAGAAGTACATCTAGGAAACCTCCATCTCCCAGGTACCAAAGTTCATTTTTTGGTTATTGTTATTCTTGCTCAAACTTTGGTCATATGGCAAAAGACTGTAGAGCATTTCATGGAGATAGATGTTGTAGTCCCCGACAATCTCCAAGAAATAATTTCACAAGAAAAAATCATGAATTTTTATTCATGAAAAATGTTGAATGTTTTAAGTGTCATAACTTTGGGCATATGGCACGAGATTGTAACTTGACATGGGCTCTTACACAAGCTAGACCCATGCAAAAGAAGAAAGTTACACAAGTATGGAGAAGGAAGGAAAGGCAATTTGAAAATTCCTTGAACTCCCCAGTGGATCTAAATTTGTTTTGAGAAGAGTCTGCCAAAAGACGACAAGCACACATTAAAGGGGAGCTTGTAACTTTTGTTGTTGAACTGTCTTAATAGTCACTCTTTGATGAAGACCTTTTATAAGGGAAAAATATGAAGTTAAATCTGCCATAAAAGCAGAGAAGAAAAAGGGGCAGCGCTTAAATGTGAAGTGCAACAGCAAAATAAGAAAAGTATGCAAAGCATGGGGACCCTCACAGCAGTGGGAAGATAGAACATAAAACAACAGTTTTTGAATTTTGTTATGGAGCACATGCATTGAAATGCATAGCAATGGAAGAGATTTTCCTTCTATGTAATGTGAGAGAACATACTCACAGCAGAGTGAGTACAATACACAGCAGTAAAAAAAATGTAATGTTTTTCTTCATATGCAATGCAACATGCAAAGAAATGCATAAAGAGAAACAGGGACAGCAGATTACTAATGCACATGGGTGAATGATAATGTGTGGCAGCAGAAAAATGAAAGGAACTACACAACAGTCATTGTGTAAAAAAATGAATGAAGATTAAGATTGTGTGAAGCAAGGGTGTAAAAAGAAAAGGCAGCAGCCCATGTTAATTTTTTTGTTGTGTGGAGAATGCAGCGCAAAACAGCGTGAGGATGATTTCTCTCTATGTGCAAGTAATGGAGAGTAAAGAGTTAGTGTATGGGCACACAACAGTATGATGAAACAAAAGGCAGCCACAATGCAAATTGTAGAGGCAACGCAACAACAAATAAAAACCAAGGATGACAGAGTCTATGGTTATGGGTATGGACAACAGTGCATAAGAAAAGGCAGCAGCGTGATGGCAAGAAGGAGAAGCACAGTAGTGCAAAAAAAATGAAACCAGAACTAAGAGAGAGTGAAGAAATGTGTTTTTACACATCAATGCAAATAAGAAAATGCAGCAGCATGAAGTTTTTGTTGAGGAAATGAAAGGTAATGGACAACAGCAGATGTAAAAGAAATTTTTTCCTTTACAGCAGTATAGTGAATGTGTTGTTCATTGAATTGAAATGCAACATATGCATCAGCAGTGAATATAAGAAATGTTTACACATAGCAGTGTAAATTTGTAAGGTGGGACAAAGTAATTATTCCAGAAAAGACAGAGTATTATGTCTTTGAAGAATGCACAGCAATGCAGAGTTTGCAAAGAAATGTAAGTGAAGTGCAGCAACACAACAACAAGTGTAGACACAGCAGTGTGGGGTAGACGCAGCAAAGAAGAAGGCACGATAGTGCAGCAGAGAATATGCAGCAGCATAAAAGAACAATGTAATGAGTATGCACAACAGTGCAATGAATGTTTTGTTTTGAAACTGCATCTAAAAGCAGTGTTTGGCGTTAATCCCTCCGTGAGAGGAAGTGAAGTTCTTAGTGAATCCCTCTGTTAAAGAGGAAGGTGCTTTTCAACACAGTGTCATGGTAAATCCCTCTGTCAAGAGGAAGATGCTTTTTAGCATACACATGGTAAATCCCTCTATCAAGAGGATGATGCTTTTCAGCATAGTCATAGGTGAATCCCTCTGTCAAGAGGAAGGTGTTCTTCAGCACATTGTTATGGTGAATCCCTCTGTCATGAGGAAGGTGCTCTTAAGCACAGTTTCAGGTTAATCCCTCTATTAAGAGGAAGACTATTTTTTTTATTGTGGCACTGCATCTGAAGCAGTGCTAGTGAATCCCTCTCTTAAGAGGAAGATTTGTTGTGTTTGGAGAATCCCTCTGTGAAGAGGAAGATGCTTTTTAGCATAGACAGGTGAATCCCTCTAGTTTAGAGGAAAATGTTTTTCAACATGGACAGTGGTGAATCCCTCTGTTAAGAGGAAGACTCTTTTGTAACAGCAGCATGTCAAGGAGTTGAGGAAGTGTTTGGGTATGACAGAATGCCCAGCAGGTGAAATTAAAGGGGAGTGTTGAAATTTGTAATTTTCCCTGTGCGCGGGCCAACAGTTAAGGCGCGTAGGTCAGCAGTCAACACGCCGAAACCACCCAGCAGAAAACCATAAACCGCCGGGAAGCCATCGCACCGCTCTTTGGCAAAAGTGGTTTCCGTACGAAGGGGCTCCGATGTGTTTTGGAGGAGGCACGTGGATTGCCATGACATCAGGACTTGACATTTATCGGATGATAAATGTCGGTCAACTCACCCCGCCCGATATGCGTCCGATTAAATGGAATGTCCTCCGCCGTTCGATTGCCAGGAAAGGTCTCCGCCGTTTACATTGTCCAAAGTACATACGAGCCTGTTAAAGAAATTAATGCAACGTGGACCATACCTTAGGGACCATACCTTATGTTAATGGAATGACATGAGTTTGGTAAAGTTTTTAAAGTTTTACGGCCCGTAATATTTATTGAGTATGGGCGAAAATGTGATGTAAGTTTTATTATTATTATTTGCGCATAGATATTGTATGTGCGTTGACTCCATTTGAGACATACAGCATCGCACACGGGAAGGAGATTATTGGGCTTGCAGCAACCAATGTAAAACAATGGATTGTAATCCAATGTGTGTAGTGTGAAATTACATATGGGGAAAATAACAAGGGTCCGCAGCTGAGTATTGCAAGGGATTCGCAGCAGCAAACGAAGACCATGGGGTTTTATGCAGCAGAGTTCTTTATTAGTGTATTGTATTCGCAGCGGCGAATGAAAACTAAAGAACACACAGGAGTGTGTGTGAATATTTTTGTGTTGAAATGTTTTGTGAAGAAATGGTAAAAATACCAGCACATTAAATTTTTAATGTAAGAAATGCAGAGAACGCACATCAGTGCAGGAGAGGAGAAGAAGAAGTGAAAGAAGAAAAACCATGGGAAAGTATGTGAAACCATGAATTGTTTCACACAGCAGTGAAAAGGTAAATGTGTAAATCCCTGTAATATTTGTTTTCACACAGGAGTGAATGTAAATGAAATATTTACACACAGTGGTGTAAAATTTCAAAGGAGACAGAGTAATTTCTTTGTAATGTTTTGGTGAATCCCTCTGACTGAAAGAGGATGAATATGTCTCAGTAAATTCTCAAGTGAAAACAGAGTTTTGGTTGAATGTTGTTTTTGGTAAATCCCTCTCAGCAAACAGGATGAATATGTATTAGTGTTTTTATTTTAATGAATGGAAATCTTTATGGTGGTGAAATACTCTGTTCCTTAAAAAAAAATTTAAGGCCTCCCTGTGAACAAAAAATCCTGGAGTAGAGGAAAAACAGAGCATTGCCTCTGTGTTCATTTAATGTTTGGTTTTGGTATTTTCCCATTGCAAAAATGCCCAACACCAGCTAGGGTCCCATAAGGCCACCAATCCATCAGAGAGATCCGTAGCAGCAGTAGCAAATATGTACCAGTTCAGAAACATTTTCCGAAAATATTAAACAGTGTGTGGAACATTATGCATTGTTTCTTGAATGAGAATGATGTAAGGATGGAGAGAAGATAAAAAATGTTTGAGAGCCAAGTATTTACAGAAAGCCCCAAGACCCCAAATCTTAAGGGAGATAATGCACGTCATGGAAGGGGTCTTTTTCGGGTAGCCGTGCTCTAAGGGCCCGTGAGGGGAGATGTGAGCAATAAGAACATCAACTAGAAAACGATCCATGGTGGAGGAAAATGGGTTTGTCTTGGGGCGTCCCCGAAAATGACGGCTACCTAGGTTTTGTTTCCGTCCGGCAGTGATGTTACCTGCCTAAGTAGTGCTGATGTGGGGAGAGGTAGAACCCCAAGGTTTATGGATAGTCAGAGTGCGCAGATCTAATGTCTTTATGTGTAATAAGAAGTCCAAGTCACTCCTGACAGAATGCGTAGGCAATGCAATAAGCAAATTTGTGGTCGTAATGCTAAGACGAAAGACCTTTGCCCTTGAACTGACGACGGAGAGGCATCCGGGAACCCGATAGAAATTCTAGAATTATGCACCTCCAGACTATCAATAAGTAAATTTTTTATTTTTTAAATTATGAGATATTTCGGCCAAACATATGCATATTTCATTGTGAGCAATGGTTTTTCTCTATATGTACATTGCATGCAAGAACGCGTGGTCGATGATGTATTAAGGTTCGTGAGAGTCAACTTACTGTCCGCATATTTGGGGAGTAAATAAACAGAAATTTATTTTCGTTTACGTAAGCTTTTATTTTATTATTTTCCGATCATGTAGTTTTGTTTGGAAAAATCGATGCGAAAAGCAGCAAAAAGGAATCCGCTGATCACCTTCCTCTCTATACGACAGCATGAAAAATCAATTTTTTCGATAAATCAACCACATCTATACCGCGATTTGTGATGTATCTATATGAATTTAGTGGTTCTCAACTCACATAATCGTGTTTATGCCTACATATTTTCCAAGTACGGTCTCGCTCTCATTTTGGATTGATATATGAAGGAAATTTGATGGGAGGCTCAGTCTTATTTTTGAATTAACATATGAACTTTGAGAAGACATAAGGGCAAGCGTAAAGCCATTTGTAAAATTCCAATGGAAATTGACAGATCGTGACCTGAGAATTACACATGTTAGAATGCCAAAAATATTTGCAATTTTGGTAGGAATCGATATTGCCTAATTAATCCAAAACTTGAAAATGCTGGACGCAACGATGCTGGAAAAATTCGTTATTTTACATACGCGTAGTAGTGTCAACAGGTCTATTATTTAAAAAAATAATAGAAACACCACCATGAATTTGAGAAAATTTAGTTGAAAATTTTGAAAATCCCTGTTATAATTTTCGAGCTTTAGGACTTTAGGTGTTTTAGTGATTGTTAATGGTATTAGGTCCATTTCAGCCACCAAAACAATTATTTAAACCTTATTTAAATGCTCCTAAAATCAAATTTACCAGATTCCAGCAAAAAATTCTCGATGCAAATACGGGCTCATTAAACAACACACCTGCTTAATACCAGGGAAATCATTATAATTATGATTTAAAAAAAAATTGATTAGAAAAATGGATCAGTAAGCACCTTCTTAATAACTGGGAAATCATTATAATTATGATTAAAAAAAATTGATTAGAAAAATGGATCAGTAAATAGGTTTAGTAATGACTAGAGATCCACTAGGTATATTTAGTAATGACTAGAGAACCACTAGGTATATTAGTAATGACTAAATGAATTAACAATTGGATCAGTTTCTTACTACCTTATAACTTCTAACTTTTAGATATTAATGTACACTCCTTCCACAACAGGAGTAAATATCGGACATCTAAAGATCAAATTTCTCATTACATTTTTGTTTATTGGGAATATTTTGAAATTTGACTATTTAGAAAAAGTGAAACAATTGACTTTTCTTCTATTTATGAAATTCTTATATATTCCCAAAATCTAACCTATAAAATCTAGGTTAGAAGGACAAAAATATTTGAATTTTGGTAGGAATAGATATTGCCTAATTAATCCAAAACTTGAAAATGCAATTAGCGTATTAGTGTCAACGGGTAAATAATAGCATGATTTTGAGAAAATTTAGTTGAAATTTTTGAAAATCTTTGTTATAATTTTCAACTTTTAAGATTTCAGGTGCTTTAATGGTTGTTAATGGTATTGAGTCCATTTCAGCTATCAAAACAATGATTTAAACCCTAAACTAAATACTCCCAAAATCAGATTACTAGAAAAAAATTCTTCCACCAAAACACCGATTTAAAGTTAAATATTATTTAAATAATCCAAAAATCAGATTTCTAAAAGATTTTTTTTTCAGCCTCAGCAAAAAGTTCTCGGTACAAATACGGCCTCATTAAACAACACACCTGCTTAATACCGGGGAAATCATTATAATTATTATTTAAATAAAATAAAAAATTGATTAGAAGAATGGATCAGTAAGTAGGTTTAGTAATGACTAGAGAACCATTAGGTATATCTAGTAATGACTAAATGAATTAACAATTGTATCAGTTTCTTACTACCCTTATAACTTCTAACTTTTAGATATTCATGTACACCCCTACAACGAACAGAAGTAAATCTGAAATGTAAATATCAAATTTCTCATTAATGTGCTTATTGGGAATATATTGAAATCTAATTATCCAGAAAAAAATCAAACAATTGACTTCTCTTTTAATTATCAAATTCCTATATATTCCCAAAATCTAAAATTACATAAAATCAGAATTTTCTATCCTACATAAAGGTTCCCAAAATCTAAAATCTACAAAATCTAAAATCTACCTAACTTCAGGGTTAAGGCACTGCCGAGGGAGTTATTAAGCAATTTAGTACTATTATCATGATAGTCATGAGAATTTATTATTTACTTAGGATCAAACTCGAAGCGGCGATAGTTGAAACTTCAAGCTTAGTGCGAAACAGGAATTCATTATTTATTCAGCGATGGTTGAAAGTTCAATATATAAAGGCGTAGGTGGGTCATTATGCAACATGAGTTTGCTGTGAGAATCTGCGAGAATTGAATTTATTTGGGTCGTGACTGGATTAGTTTTACTTGGAGCCGTAATACTTATTTCTATAGTGCGCGCTTTTCGCTATTTTTATGAGAGCAGGTTCCACTCTTTCAACCCCCCTTCAGATCTTGCTGGCAGCGGACGCGGTGCTTGGGCTACAGCTGCGGGTCTTCACCACGAGGAAGAAAAGCAAGAAACCCTATGTATAGCTGCCAAAGGTGTGACCGCCATTACCGTACCTGTTGCAACGGAATGTCAAGATGGACGGAATCACGTGAGATAGGGAAATTTGGGAAAGCCTCCAAAAGTTTAGAGCAGGAGATTTGTCGATTTAATATCCAACAAAGTTTTGAGGAAATTTATGGATTCAATTATTTTTCACGACTCTTTCAATGATTTGCAATATTGTTTACAGAATTTAGGATATGAATCGATGGCTCGATTGTTCTGAGTTAAGGAAAGTTTTCAGTTAGATTTTTATGAAACTGGTCTCTTCAATATTTCGTCAATTCATTGAAGATTTAAAATAGAAAAATTGTCTTTCGATGTTATGATAATTTAGCCCCTATATAATTCACATATAGTTGTCATCCTCAATCTAATGTTTTTATTTCTTTTGGTTTTATATAATTCACATATAGGTGTCATCGTCAATCTAATGTTTTTATTTCTAAGTTTTTATTTCTTTTGGTTTTCCCATGATATTTACCAATAATTTTTTCTCTCAAATTATATATTTTTCTCAAAATATTATAGAAAAAATAATATAAATTTTAATAAAATTCACTTATAGAAAAAATAATATAAATTTTAATAAATTCACATCGAATTTCAACTGAATTAGTACTTCAACAAAAACTCTCTACCAAATTGGTAATTAAAATTGAAAAATAAATTATTAAAAATCATACGCCTAAAAGGAAATAATAACCATGAATAACTACCCAATTGTAATTAAAATTGAAAAATAAAATATTAAAAATCATACACCTGAAAAAGGAAAAAATAACTATGAATAACCGTTATTATATAAGATGAAATAAATGAAAACAGTAACACAGGTTTTTAGGTTTTTTCTTTCACTACTCTTGTAGCTCTTTTAAAGCCTGTATATGGGAAAAATATAAAATTCAAAGCTTGTATATGGCCAAAAGTCCTAAAAAAATGAAACTGTAATTATTTTAGTTTATTATTTAAATTGTCAACCAAATAATACTATCGATGTAACTGTGTGTTTCAATATTTTAAAAATATTAATTAGTTAAATTTAATTTAATTGATGCTTATCTTGATAGTAAATAAAATCACGAGTAGCATCAACATTATCCTCTAAGAAAATACATATTCTGAAATGGTAAAGTGATTACTATTAACTACATCTCTCCCATCATTATTATCATCTTCATAATTACTAAAAAGTACTAGAATTATTTGTATTGATTACATCTCTTGCAATTTTTTTCCATCGTCAATATATCTTCTGAATTAGCAAAATCATGAGTTTTAATTATCTCCAATAATATTGATATTGAATTGAGATCGGCTGCAGCATCTTCATCATTAGTATATCTCTCATATTATTAATACTAAATTGCAACATCATCATAAAATTTTAGATTCATTTCGTCATTGAATTTGGCCTACTATCCTTAATATTAAAATGCCACGTCATCAATGGTCTATCATTTTTAAATAATTAAAAAAATTAGGGTAGTTTGGAGATGATGATGACGACCACTACTGAGACCAAATTGGTCTATCGGACCTATAATTTTCTTAGTTTTAATTGTCTGGCTCCTTGTCTTTCTTGGCGAGATTGATGTTCTCTACGGTCTTCCAACTTCCTTTATCTTGCATCTCCTTCATCTCTTCTGGTTCTTGGGACATTGGTGTTTTAGCTTCACGATCTACTGTGTTCGTTCTCTTGAAGATAGACGGAGAAAAAGTTGTTTGCTGTTAAATGAAGATTTATTTTGTACGGTATTCGAATCTTCATAACTGTTAATGCTTGAAGAGTTGTTGAGTTCACTTTTTGTTTGTGAACGGTGCTTTAGATTTAGAATTTTGCCATTTAATAGTAAAAACTGACAATAGAGTAAATTTGACAAACAAGATGAGGTTAGCGTTGAGTTTGTTGCTATACGGGTCTCCCACACGGGTGGCAGGGGCGGTGGCGCCGGCCCCGGCGGCGGACTCGATTGTTAAATTTTGAAATAAATTAATTGCTTATTTTGCGTAAGAAATGACTTTGTAAAGATGCATATTCATACCGTCATTCAAGGAGTGTTGAGGTCTTCTTCGACCAATTCATTTTTTTTTGGGTGAAATCTCCTCCCCCCCCCCCAAAAAAAATTAGATGAGTTGGGATGACAGGTTTGTTGGACGATGAATCATTAGTTCGAATTCAAAGTGCTTTGACAAAAAATTTGAATGTCATTTATATTAATTTTTTTTTTTTTAATTATTTAATATTAAAAAGTTGACAACTGTTATTAGCGCTGATGGAGGAAATTTTCATAAAATTCTAACGATGATGATCACAACAACGGTAAGGATAACAATTATTAGCTGATTCTAAAATTACTCTTCATCATGAAGAAGATGATAATATGAAAATTCATGTTGATGTGTTGTCTTAATTATCCCAGGAATATTATGAGAAATTTATTTTAGTATTTAATCATTTTAAGATGTTTTTAATAGATATGTTTTTATAGTTTTAATAGATATTGTTGACGATGAAAAACATGTTAGAGAGAGGTACAGTATAAATTATTTAATTATTTAAGAATAATAATATTATTATTTATGCCGTGTTTATTTAATAAGTTTATGTAAATATAAAGTAAATATGAATATCTTTGACGATGAAAAATATGTTAGAGAGAGGAACAGTATAAATTATTTGATTATTTAAGAATAATAATATTATTATTTATGGAGTGTTATTTAATAAGTTTATGTAAAATATAAAGTAAATATGAATATAAATGTTTTATGTTTTAATTTTAGGGATGTTAATTTATAGATTTATGTTCAACTAGCTAAGACTTACTTTAAAAACATATAGTATTAATGGTAGGAATAGATATAGTGACAATAAGATATCAGTCAAATTACTATTACCTTGGGTTATTAAAAATATAAATTAAAATTAAAATTAAAAAATATGAATATTATGAAAAATTTATTCAATATTAATTATTTTGATATTTTGAAATAAATATATTGATAATGAGAAAGATGCCAAAATATATTAATATTAATCACTTTCATAATAATGATATGACACCTTAATATTAATGATACATATTAATGGTACAATAGATACAAAGATGATCATAATGGTGCATGGAATTTCAATATTATGTTATTGGACAAGGAATTTAGGTTAATCAACTTGCGTGTTCAAAGTAGGTAGTATATTGATAGAGAAGGAGATAAATATTAATAGCATACTCTAAGGGAGGAAATTAAGGTTTTTTAAACATTTTTTCCTGTTAATTTTGTTCAAAATCTACTGGAAATTTTTAAAAACTATAAATTGAAGTTTTTTTTAATTTGCAATGATTGAGCATCTCAAAGGTCTTTTAGGGCATTGAATACATTTATGCATTCGAAAGTGCATTTTAGACAACAAGAAATCACGATCTCATTAAAAACTGTATAATTGGATTCCAGGAAAAAAACCATTTTTTCCATTAATTAAGCAACAACCATATTAATCATTTTATTATCTTTGGAATAAATATAATCATAATAAAAATAGTAAAAAAACGAGGCAATCAATATTTTTTATTAACTATGACGATAGCGAGATTATATAATCTCAAAAAAATAAAAATAAAAACTATTAAATATACAAAATGTTATAATTTTAATTTTGAATTTTTAAAATTATTTATATTTATCTATATTTAAATTGCAAATTTTTTATTCATGAAAATAATATATTTTGTTAAAAAATAAATTTAATTTTTCTTAATTTTCATATCCTAACCTGATTTAAATATGATAATTATAATTAATTATCCATTTAAGAGAACCTATCATCTTATATATTAAGAATGTTTTTTACCTTCGCTAAAACATTACAAATTAATTACTTCATATATGAGAAATAAATCAACTTTATAGTAGAAGTATTTATACCGTGGAATTCACATATATAAATACTATATTATAATTTCAATTAAATAAAAAATATATATAATATAAGATATTAAATATTTGAAATTTTATAGAAATATATTTATATAAAAACATTTGAGTTTATGTCAATTGCTGATTCACCCAGTTTAAAATACAACTTAAAAAGCCATGACTCCAGGGCCATTAAAAGGACGGTATCCTTTCAACATTTCAAGCACACACAGGAGAGCATGGGTGCATGTGAAACTGTGTGTGATATAAATTTCTAAAACCTAGTTTATCATTTTTAAATAACTGAAAATTTTGAGGGAGTTGGAATCTATCTGGATTTCATTTATTAAATATATATTTTTTGTTAAGATCTTGCCCATTTTTATAGTCAAATCTGACAAGATCACGTTCAACTTTAGGTTTGAGTTTCTTGTTATCCGCTTGGTTCTCCGTCTCCTACTCCAATGGCGGTGGCGTCGGACTTTATTGTTAAATTATGAAATAAAAATAATTGATTAACATTGACTTCGTAAAGTTGCATGTTTACACAGTTATTCACGCAGCGTTGAAGTCTTCTGGGCCAATGTTTTAATAAAAAAAAATCTCAGAGGGATGGCTCGGGCGAAATAAAAATAGTTGACTATTCAGCGTAAACATTGACTTTGCCTTCGTAAAAGTTGCATGTTTCACGAAGTTTTGAAGTCTTATTGGCCAAACTTTTGATCAAATTTGTTTTTAAAATATTAGAGGGATGGCTTGGAATAAGAAGTTTGAGTTGATTGCTTCACACTTGTATTAAAAACGACATTCTAAACCAAAAAGAGATTGGATGGAATTTTAATTAAAAAACTGCAAAATTTAAAATGCTTATACAATACCTTTACTCACCATTAATGTTGACGTTGGCAAATCACTAGTAAATCAGAGTGATGAAGATGATATCATTAAATTACAGTGATGCTGATGAAAGATTATTTACCATTTACGTTGACTTAGGAAAATTGTTTATAATAAGAAAAACGATACAATTAGTATTAACTTTGGAAACAATGATTTTCACCAAGTGCTAACGATGGTAAAGATATGTGTTTATAAACCTTATCAATTATTCCCCCAAAAAAAAAATTCACCATGAAGAAGAACATTATTTCAAAATTTATGATGATATGGTATTTTAGTTATTATTGTCAAAACTATTGTGGTAATGATTATTTAAAGGATTTTTAATAATAATATTAATGTTATAAGTGATCTTGGGGGAGCTTATTTGGCAAGTTTGTGAAAAATGAAAGTAAATATGAGTATAGAGATTTATGTTCAAATCCTAGACATGTTAATTCATGGCATCATGCTTAGTGGGGTTGAGATATACATAAAGATTGGAATGGTAGCGGTCGGAATTGACCTATGTTAGATAAATATAAGACTCGCCCAATTGCTAGTTCCTTTAGATAAGAAAAAAAGAATTTAATTGATGATGTTTAAGTTCTGAAACATTTACTCAATACTATCACTTTGATAGTTTGAAATAGCCATGTCCATGACGAAAAAGTTGCTAGAGTATAATCAACATGATAATGTGGCACATTAATATTAATGTACCGATAATATAGTAATGATGATAATGGTGTAGCTAATCTCAAAATTCAGGTTAGGCGAGAAGTAATTAAGGCTAATCTTTTTTTTGGTTCAATGTAGGTAGTATATCGTGATTTAGAGTAGGTAGTATAGTGACAATGAAGAAGATGCATATTAATCATTTTATTATGTTTTGAATAAGTATGAAGATGATAAATTCATTATGAGAGATGCAGTCAATATTAATTATTTCAAAATATATTTCTTTTTAATGAGGATGATGTTGTTGATAGTAAATATAGAGTAAACTAGATTTAATGTATTATAAAGAATACTACTTTATACAATTGTTTTATGTATTGTTGAGGTTATGGAGATTTTATATCTTATTTATGATAATAAACTATTTTGTAATTTTATAGATGTAATTGATCTATGGTTGGATGAATCTGAGTGTGAATATAGGCAATCTCCATTTTGAGCATTTCCTTATCTCAGACCTGCATCTCTCATCCTCCCATCAATTTGTCTTTCATTCTTTTTTTTTTGCTATTAAAGCCCAAGAGTTGGTGTTGGGCTTGTGAAAGACCTATGATTGTTTGGTGCTTTCAAATTGTGCATTGTTGGAAAACTGGAGCACTAAAGTTTGTTGAATTTTGAGTTGTCTAAAGGAGGTAGTGACCCGCATAATGAGTGGTGTATCCCCCTATGGTTTGTTTCCAAGTTGAAGAGGCATGAAACCTGTGTGGCATGGTGTGTGATTGTAGAGATAATTTCTTGGTAAAGCTGCTCACACAACATACTACATACAAATAGAGGGAATTTCTTGGTAAATATGCTCACACAAGGTACTTCATGCATATGTCATAGTAGGCCAAGTAAAGGTTGAATGGATTGCAAATATTGGACCATCGTTCAGTTTATTTTCCAATGAGTTTCATAGGTGACACAGGTTGCATCTACTCAAGATGACAAGAACATGGCTTTTGTTAGAGAATCTTGGACTATTGGTTCACAACCACTTTCATCAACGACATTGGAATGTATATTGTGTAGATTTAAGTAATTATATCAAATCTTTTGAAGAGTTTGAGTTTGGAACTTGATCCACATTAATAACTTTTAGTCAATGCTTCATGTCCATAACAAGACCCATCACCAAAATTGAATGGTTGAGAGGAGGAGAGGGGAAGACGTATAAGTATAAAGAAATGAAGGAGAAGGAATATATTTAAAACCTCCTCCTTTCCCCTTTCCTCCTTCTCTTAAACAATCAGTCATGATGATGGGTCAAGTTTTAGACTCGAAATTTCGACTAAAAAATATTACTATGGATCTGTTTCCAACCAATCTATTCAAAATCTAACCACCATAGAAGCTTGAAAATAATACATCAAATCTATTATGATGAAATATTCTAGTGGAATATACTTGATATTTTATGTATCAATATTATTATGCATGATCTATTTTAACTAGTTCTCTTACATTTTTAAAATCCACCTACCTAAGCCTGAGCCATTTCCTATTATCTTTTCAATATCTGGATGTTGCTCGACTACTTTCTTGCACCCATAGACCTAAAGGAGGCACCTCAACATCCTAAAATTTCATTTTCTACTAGTGAGAATCCATATCCTTAACAAATATATATGCATTTCCTTGTGGTTGAAGCATCCACATATTTTTCCTCATTCCCTTTTCCAATTTTCCCCTTTAATTTATGGAGTCTTAAGGAGGAATAATAGTTATCAACCTTTCATTTTGACAAGTAGGGGTGTGGTAGAATTTACTAATTCCGTGGATGAGATTTGTTGAGTGATAATAGGCTCAGTTGAATAGGGCTCATACTTACACCCTTTGAATTTGGAGAGATGACTAGTTTGTAAAAAACATGTCCTTGCGAGATATTGAAGATATTCATTTAAAAATGTGAAGGCTATATTACTCTCCCATAATTGTATCCATACCTTTTTTACCTTAAAGACTCAACACATAGTCTTATGTTTCTAGTAAATCACTATTCTGTTAATATGTTGATACATTCCCAAAAGTGGGAAATTATTCAACTAAAACTAAAGTGAAAGGAAATAAACCAACCCAATTGTAAAAGAGAAAAAATGAACAAAATGAAAATGAAAACATGAAAGAGTAACATGAAAAGAGAAAAAGTATAAGTTGAAATATAAAAATGAAAACAATGAAAATGAAACTATGAAATGGATTGAGAAAAGGAAAATAGGAAACTATAGTACAATATGGAAAATTTTTACCTAAGGAATGCATTTCTTCAAAGAATTCCTTCAAACAATCTCCTCTAAAAAATATCCCTTGATTAGGATCTCTTTTAAGGTTATGAAAAATCTATGTTATGTCCAATAGCCTTTTAGTGATATAAAATGGACCGAGCTACATGTTTTGAATTTTTGAGTGCTTCCCCTTTTATTCTCTAACTTTATCTCAATTTAAGACTAGCTCTACTACGTTAAATTCCTTAGAACCAACCTTTTAATTTTCAAATCATAACTCCAAAACCTATTTATGAGTATAAAATATACCTCTTTCCTTATCCCTCTGTTCTTCAAATTTGACAAACTTGCTAATTTTGCATGGGTGATGAACCAATGTCCTAAATAAACTATGGTAATTGGAGGGCGAGTAGAAACAATTTGGAAGGGAGGATAGATTATTAGTTGTAGAATAGGAAAACGGGAGTAAAACCTATGTCTTTCTTAGAAGTTTCCCTATTATCCCATAGTGCATAGAAAAGGGAGTTATTCTAGTTCCTTTGGTAGTTGTTCATAATCCTTTTCAAATTTTAGATTAAGTTCCTCTTATATGAATCTACTACCCCATTCACTTAAGGGTAGTAAATGTAATATCATTTGAAGATAATTCATTTTTCTAATTTGAATTTAGAAATGTAAGAATATGAAAAATAAGAATCATTATTGAATGCATCCTGAGTCTAGAGATAATGTGTTGCTCTTAGGACTAATGAACTATCATTTCACTACTGTATGTAAAACTTAATGGTAGCAACACAATGGGTGAAGTAATATGTGATAGTTAAGATGTATTTATGTTTCTTAAAAGAGTGAGGATTTATTTATTCTATTATGTCTATCATTCCATTACTAGAAGGGTTTATTGACTTGTATTGGATGCAAAGGTACAAATTTCTTCTTCTCTTTCCTAGCTCCCTATTAGCATGTTTTTCATTTCCTTCTATATTAATGAGTATCCTTAAGCAATGTAGGCTAGTAGTAGCCAACTCTCAATATCTTATATATTGTTTCAACCCTAAAAAAAATTCCTCCTGTGTGACAATCATGCTTATCCTTCAAAACTATATGTACATCATTTCTCTCTTGGTATTTTCGTAAAAAATCATGGGCATTCCTTCTAAACAAGATTCCATTAATCAAGTGGTACTAAGAAAATATTATATATAAGGATCTCTTCTATCAGGAATTAAGGCATTCTAAGTAGGATCCATGATCAAGGAGCTATTTCATATCATTATACCATGAGTGCTCTCCTCGGGACGAAAATGATACTTTGTTGGAAAATGTGCCCATCTCATTTTTCCAACCAAGTTCATCTGGTGAGTTCTCAGCTTTTGGTTCAAACATTAATTCACACAAATCTTTCCCCATCACTATCTTGGATGATCTAAACTCAAAATCATATTCATATATCGTTAACATCTATTTCCCTCTCCATTCATATGATTCCTGTTGTGTTATTATATATCTAACCAAAATGTGGGGGACCGTGACTTTAATATGATTCCTAATGATATATGGCCTAAACTACTTTAGATCCTTGAATACCATGAAGGATAAGTACTAATTTATATGGGTTGGTTTAGTTTGGAACCTTACAAGTTAGTACACATAAATGATGTTATGTGTTCATGTCATTCCTTAACAAAGTTACCACCTTAATGAAAATTTAACCAAGTTCTCATTTTTTTAAAGGTCACACCAGAAAAACACGACTTTCATGTTGATTTTAAAATGTGGTGATGCAAGATCACCATTGTTTTTTGGGGGTATTTTTCACATTTTAAATATTATAATCTATGATGTATAGACATTGTTTTCAAATGTTGAATTTTGAAGCATTTTTCAAGTTTGTCTATTTTATTTATTTATTTATTTAAATGTTGGTTTCCAAAGTGTTTCTCTAAATTTTCTAATTTTTTTATCAAATGTTGTTTTTTTAAGATTTTTTCAAGTTTGTTTGCATCCTCCTTTTATTATTTTTTTCAAATGTTGTTTTCTTAAATGTTTTTCAAGTCTGTATAATTCTTCTTTTCTTTTATTTTTTTTGTGTCAAAATTATAAATCAATTGACGATATGGCCTTGAGAACTGATACTCTTGAAAACAAAAGTCATAAATTGACTCTAAATCTAAAAGTAATATTACATTTTTTTTTCATTAATTGATGTTATTAAATAATTAAGATTAACAAAAATAAAATTGAGAAAAATATGTGTGTGTGTGGGGTCGACGGGAAATCAATTAAAGGTAAAAAAGAAAACAAAGAAGTTTCTATCCCAACCAAAGAAAAAAAATACAATATTTTTTAATAGAAATATATATATATATATTATGAAAAATACCTTTTAAAAATAATATATGATGATGAGGATGAGGATGATTAACATCCACTAAGACCAATGTGGTGTATACAACCTTGAGAAATATATTAATTGAGGCTCTTAATATTTTATTTCTATGATCAAAAAGAAGGAAAAGAATGTTCCCATGTCACTATAGTTTTTCTAATTTAATAGGTTAAAAAGGTTGGCACTGTGGAAAATGTTATGGAAAAGAGAATGGGTGTGCATAAGAGTCAGCAAATATAAGAGAAATTTCTTTTCAAATTCAACCCTCTTAGTATCGCAAAGGCCATAGATTATTTCATCCTAATGTCTTTTGGGAATGGACCAATGCCCGATTTCATTGTGGAGATCATGAGAATTTGTTCTTATCTTTTCAATGTTAATTTTTTTCTTAGCATTGATCAAAACAGAAAGATAATTCTGGTTAGCAAGAGTGGGGTTGATCCAAGACTAGGCATCCTTGTTCCATCCTCACTTGAGCGGAGGTGGGGGTTCTAGCTAAAGTTAGAAGAAATTTTGGGGAACCTCTTGGAATCCATATTGTAAAGCTTCTTCTTATACTTTAGATACCTAAACATAGCCATGCTTTCAATGGGGGAAAGGCTAGCTTCAATCAAGAGGATTAGATAGGGAATATTACCCCTAATCTTGAGGTTGTAGGTTATAAATTGCATTTGGATCAACTCAATTGTCCTCTATGATTCTCGAGATATATGACAATCCCAAACCTTACCCATATAGAATAATAGGGGTGATGAGGGTCTCAAAGAGGAACTTTTTTTGTACTCCACACCTAAAGTTTAGCCAACTTGTAATTGTTTTCAAAATCATAGTAAGATTTTCATTGTAGATTAATCCTTTTCTCAGTGGTATAATTTCAGTTGGGTTGATGGTGGATGTCAATACATAAATATTTGTATCAAGAAACAATATCCAAGTGATTGTTATCATAGATGAAATTATCATGGTTTCTTTTCTTGGATTTAATTATTATGACTTTAGTCTTGTCGATATTAACAGTCAGCCACATCTTAGAGCAGTAATCCTAGAGGATTTTAAGTTGCTTATAAAGATCCTCATGGCTTCTGGCTACAAGAACTATATCGTTAGCATAAACAAGAAAAGTAATGACCATACTAGCGAGCTTGGGGCCATCACCTCCCACAAGTTCCAAACATTCTTCTAGCTTATCAATGTAGATGCCAAAAAGGGTAGGGGATAGGGGACACCCTTAGTTAACATCGATATATATAGCTCTAAAATTTATTTTTTAAATGTTAAAAAATAATAAATTAATTAAATTAAAATTTAGGAAAAAAGAAATAGAATTAAAACAATTCTTAATAACTATTATTCAAAAATAAATAAATAAATAGAAATAATAAATAAATATAAACTAATAAATATAAAAAAAAAATTAAATAAATAAAAATAACCTATACCAATAAAAACAAGGATCAAGAACTAAAATATAAAACCAAAACAAAACCATTTTTGTAAAGAAAATTAAACAACATGAACTAATGGAGAAAAAAAGGCAAAGTAGGGATCAGGGATGATGCTCAATATTGATCCCAAAGTTTGGAAACCTCACTCTGCTTTTTATTTTATTTTATTTTTCGAAAAAATACAACAATGTATATTTTATATGAGAAACATACCTACATTTGCAATAATATTAACATTCACCATATTACCAGCCCAAGTCAAACTTGAATGGGGAGGATGCCATCCCTCCCCCAAACTAGGCAATTGAAAATAAATTCTACACATATATATAATTTTATTAATTTCAATATTTTATTTGTTATTGTTTTTTCACTTTTTTGTTTTAATTTTGATATATTTCATTTTCTTGTAATTTTATTTATTTTGCCTTTTTTTTTTGGCTTTTTTTATAGATAGGCAATTTAAAAAAGAAAATAAATTGTTTCTAAAAGTTTTTCAATTAAAAATGTTTTATTTTTTGCTTATTTTTAGCTTTTTTAATGGTATTTTTTATTTTTCATTTTGTAGAGAGGATTGTAGTAGCATTAGAAACTGAAATTGACATAGTGAGATGTAGGTAGTAAGGACAATACCTCACTCGGGAGTCGTAACCATATCAAAAAATACACTCGCATTAAAGAGGAGAGGGAGGGATACCTAATTTTTTACATAAACGGAATTAAATTTACTAAGGCTTATAAATTGGCCTAAGTGGCCCTCTACATAAACATCTGTTAGAAAGAAAGGAAAAAAATACATAACTAACATCATATCACATCTAAGTCGAAGGATCTATATCTGATACTGCAACATAGATGAGTGGTTTTGGGTCCTCTAAAATACATCTCGCCGATGGAGGAATGTTGAGGTGTTGTTCAATCATCTCCATTCTACAATCCATATCCCTTAGGTGCTTGTGCATGTGTTCAAGAGAATGCAGAATATCCATTTGATTCTCATGTCGATCCAAGATACTTTGTTGCAGTAGAAACTTCATCTACCAATAAAGGTCCATAATTTGCATGTATTGGTTGAATAATCTCCTTGTGTACCTTGTATTTAGTATATAATCATCCCATTTCATCAAAACCTCCATGTTGGAAAGAGTAATCCTATCAGATGATAATTGCCCCTTAGATTGAGTGAGTTCCTTCTAAACATTAGCTATTGTAATCTCTCAATATCATGTGGAAGATTCTTCTAGCTTGTGGTGCATGTGGGTGTGATATCTTTAGGCTTTTTCTTGGTAGTAAGTGGCCACTTTTCTAACGTGGGCTCATTAGCATGGCATGGGGAGTAGACCCACTAGAAGAAAGAATTCAAAAGGTGACCAAGCTTGGTTGAGGTTCCTAGAGGAGCAGAGGTAATGCTCCAAAAACTGCTACAAAAAAGAGAGACTCTAAAGAACCCTAGGATAATCAATAAAGAATTTTGGGTCATAAGAAACCTAGGAGATGGAAAAGCAATAAAGAACCAACCAACCAAAAATTCCCTACGTAAAACAAGCTGGAAAATTTGCCAATAAACCACTGAGATAACAATCACCTCAGAAATGGAAGGCCTACATATTTAAAAGGAAATAACATTGCAAAAAGGGGGAGAAAGGAAAGAGCATAAAGCTCATAGATAAACCAAGGTAAAGGGATGAAGTCCCCCCTCAACGACTTGCTAGAAGAGAGAAAAGGAAAGCCATTCTAGGAATAACAAGGAGAGGAGTGCATAAAGGGAAAAAGAAATCATGACTAACCTGACCTAGATACCACAATGATCATGCTCTATAGATTCAAAAATAGCTAAAATAATATAATTTAAATAAAGAACAAGTTAATACCATGTAGTAGCTAAAGCCGCAGAACATGGATGAGAACACCAATCACTACCTTATGGAATTCTAGATAGGGAATTATTAGCTCTACACTAAAACACCCTTTGTGACTAATACCTACACCTTGCCCATTTTCCCTTGTAACCAACAATACCAGCTTTTCCTCCACCAAATTCTTCTCTCTACTTATGGTTTGGGAGTTTACATTGCATAGCCATGAGTTTAACAACCTGAGTAGGCTAATAACCACCTTTTCCATCACATGAATGAACCGCTTGATCCCCCCACCCACTGTCTATCATCATCTCCTTGTAATATCATTTAATTACATTTTAAAACTAATTTTATGTTGCATTTAACCATCGTCAAGGGTGGGTTTCCATGTCCCCTAGATCATTTGCTAGGTGGGGCAGCAACATTCACTCCCACACCCCCCCACCCCCCAACCCCCACACCTCAATAGTCACCCCATCCAAGTCTAAGAAGTCCGTTTGAGATAACTACCAACAAGTAACCTTCAAAGATGAATCCAGTAGGAGTTTCCAAGTCAATGGTGGTTATGAAGAGGGTTATAAGAAGCCTTCATTTACTAGCAAGTTTATAATCTTGTTCCTAGATCTTTAAGAATGTACGAGAATTAGATCAACAATACAAGAGATAAGGGAGGAAAGTTGTTCCATGAGGGATTCTAATCTCTATATTGAAGAAATAATTTTAATATAGGTATCATTCTGGAGCTTCTGAACCATATTTATAATAACTTAGGAGTCACCTTCCACTAGCATTTAAGTGAAGCCTTTCACATGATCATATTCCACACCCATACGAAGACCCATTAGTTCTGCAACATTCATACTACAAATGTCAATCATTCTTGAGTAGATGAAGAGGAGAAAACTAGCATGGTCATGAATTATTCCTCACTATCCCATAGGCCCTTGATTACCTTTGGATGCACCATCAAGGTTGAAATTCCAAAAAGAGGGTGAGGGGGCAGCTAAATGATAAAGCTAGAGGCTTGGAAGGTGGAATGAGGGGATGGGTTTAACCCCACAAAAGGGGAGGCCAAACATCCATACAATATCCTCACTTCATTTCCTATAGCTTGTCATTCCATAGGAGACTAAGATAGGGATAAGATCAATTCATTGATTTCTCTATGGAATACCATGTGGAGTCCAAAGGGATAGACCTCCCTTTAAGAATTCTCCAATTAAATTGTTTCCACATCTCCCAAAGGATGAAACCGAATGAGAGGATCCAAATGCAATTAATAATTGGATTGGAGAATTATTGTGATTTCCACCTGACTTTAGTGTTTTAGATATTCAAAGGATTTCTATGTTTTCTTATAAAATAATGAAATAATTTATTCAATTATTGTCGCTTAGAGAAGGTACAATTATTGAATAAAAGTTCCAAATTTTTTTAGTGCAAAAAACATAGGTAATTTTGCAAGGGGCCCTCATAATTCCTTTTTTGGATATTCTCCCACGTCAGAGGTTTATTATGTAACAAAACCCTGAGGAAAATGGATATTTTTTACCATGCCTTTTATTTTTTTATTTCATCGTGTTGTAGCATCCATTGTTATTTAAGTTTTATTTTCATTTTTATCACAAAAGGAAAGAAAAATAAAAAAATATGAAAGGAAAACCAAATATTAATGGCTTTTGAAAGTGATAAACCCGCAAAAAGATTTGGGCCATTTGATCAACAAGCCACAGATCGGATGGCAATCACGTAGTTAACTAGAATGGGGTTTATTTCGGAAATTGGATGCGATGGTGTATCAAATACAGTTTAATTCATTGAAGTCTGGGCCATCTCAATCGTCCATCGAAAGAGACAGGATCCGACGGATATCAAGTCGGATATCGAGTCGAAAAGTAATCGAGTTCTATCTTTAAAATCAGACCCGATAAATCATTAATCGCCAGTTTCTATTTCCTATCGAGTCCATATGACGCCGATGGATATCTGGTCGGTAAGTAATTGGGTTTTGTCTTTCAAATCGGACACGGTAATCATTAACTGGCAATTTTATTTCCTATCGGGTCTGTATGGGAGTCAAAGGTGCGTTGAAAAGGCGGACGTAATAGTTTATGAACCAGAGTGTTAATTCTTTTAAGTTTCGTGGGCCCGAACATTGTCTAAAGGTCATGCAGGTTCAAGAGGCACGATCAAGCGATAGCTTGATAAATATGTTGAGGTGCGTTGCGGGGGAGCAATGAGCATGAAGATTAATTAAATCTCAATCCCTGCAGTTGACTGTGATGTTAGCATGGTTGACCGAAATGTCCAGCCAAAAATTACTGTGGGGGTTCGACTTCGTTGAAGCTCTCGTACATTCTTTACCCCCCCAGGGAGCTCCAAAAGCTTTTTGTCCGACGTCGCTCATTCCACAACTTCCACCGCTTTCATTTGTTAATTTCCCATGTCACTCACCATACCCTACCACTTCATCCACGACTCCATTAATGGATGGTAGATCAACACAAATATACATCAACAGAACCATAGGCTCAAGCTACATATTCAAACAACGAACATCCATCACCTTCTAATTTTCGTTACTTCCTGTTATTTTATTTTCTTGAGAATGAGGTGTCTTTTACCCTCAAATGTAATATTTTGTAATGATCTTTACTTCAAAGCAGTTTGAGGATAGTTAGGTAGTTTGACAGTTTTGGGTGGTTATTGGTTATCCTATGATGTATAAAGAGGCAAGATTATAGAAAAGTTGGGTTCGAATTTTGGAGAACCTGGAGACTAGGCCACTGTATTCCTAATACAATTGTTGATCAATGAAAGAATCCTAATTTTTCCATACAATGTTTGGTATGATTTTGTGAGTTCTCTGTTATGTGTCATAAAATGTTTTCTTCCTTTAAGTATGGTAATTAAGTTGCATGTATTTATTTTCTTATGTAAATGAAGTTAAAATCCCTTAAAAGAGCGCTCCTATACTTGAACTTACCACCTCTGTAATTCTTTTAAGTTACAGATAGTAGCTTTTGTGTAAGACGACATATTATATTTAACTCCTCCAAGTGTCACAAATAGTAGATTCTATGTCAAACAACATATTGTCTATGACTTCTTCAAGCTTTCTTCATTCATCATTTATATTCAAGAATCAAATGGAATTCTGAGATTTTCATGTCACCTAAGTATTGAGGGTTTAAAACCAAGTCTTTTAGGTCCTTCATTTGAGAATACAACATACAATTAAGTGACAAACAAGTGATAGTAATTATAAACATTAATGTCTTAAGAACAATTTCTACACAGCCAGGAAAGTGGTTTCTTAAGGTACAACATTAATTGGCTTTGTTGCCAGTGGGAGACGACAAGAACATTTTTCCCTGGGTTTTCAATATTTTCCTCTGGTTGTTCAGTGAGGGGGAAATATTTTGATGTTTTGAACAAAAGAAATAACTCTGGCTCCAAAGAGACCCCAGACAAGGTGAGATACCTCACAGCAGAAAGTTCAAGCCCTTTCATATCCTGAGAGGATAGTTTCCAAGAGGGTTGGAAGGCCTAAAACTCCATTTACACCAAGTCCTACACTTTCTACATTAGGCAACAATTCATCACATCTTTCACATTCATCTTTTATTGAACAAGAGTCACCTTCTACATCCAATTCATTCCAAGAACCTAGCTGTCAGGAACAGTCTTTAGAGTCTATTTCTTTTTCAGTATCTGCTATAGTTATTCATCCTGAACCTATAACTACATTTCCACCTTTGCACACTCCATTCACTCCTCAGTTAGGTTCCACATTTGATGTTAATCAAGGTTTAGTAAATTCAGTGGAAAATATGGCAGCACTTGCAATTTTGATGAATAGGTATGCACCTATTCAATTCCCACAACAGTTGAATAAAATGCCATAAGAATACTTGAAGATTATTACTCATTTCATAGGGGAGGATGAACAAACAACAAAGAATCATATATCAGTATTTTTTAATTTCGCAGAAAACCTAAATGTTGAACACATGGACGTTGTTCTAAGACTTTTTGTCCAATCCTCGGATGGAGAAGCAAGAAAATGGTTAAAGGGGCTTCCTAATAACTCTATTCCAACATGGGATGAGATGGGGTGCCTGTTCACCCAGAGACGGGGAGAAAAAAGAGACCATGGGTATTCACTCACAGAGTTTAATGATATAAAGAGGAAATCTAATGAAACTATAGTTGAATTTGTTAGAAGATTTAATAAATTGTACAATAGTCTTCGAGTGGAGATTAAGCACCCTCCTACTGGTGCAAAAATAACTTTTGCAGGGGCTTTTGAGTCAAATTTCATATTCACATTGAGGTAGAGGAGATCCCCAACCCTTGATCAGATCCGAATAGATGCATTAGAGATAGAAGCAAATCTAGTGGCTACAGGTAAAACACTAGATACACAACCTATGTAAGATAGGGGAAAGGCTAAAGTAGAATCCTCTCAAGATGAAATATTAGAGCATATGAATAATGTATTTAGAAATTTTCCTAATAAATTTATTAAATTGGAATTAGAGAATAAGAATTCTCAGAGACAAGTACACCCAAATAGAAATTTTAATCCTAAATATAGAGGACAACCTCTACAAATTTTACAGAGGGGGATAAAATATAAAGATCAGATCCAAGCACAACTGTATATAGAAGTAGATCTTAATGGAGTACCAGAGCATTCCAAGGACCATGATGACCATATTTTCACATTATATGCAGTAGATGAAGATGAAATAGATGTTGAGGGAGGAGAATATAGTGAAATAGATGTCATCTATGATGATAATGAAATTGATGAATGTTGGAAGCGGTTTTATGATTTTATGCAGGCAGAACTACATAAGAAATATGACCTGAGATGAAGGAAAAGATCTAGAAGTCAAGAAGATGAAGGTGAGCGGCAAGTTCCAACTCCCTTACAAAAGGCAACTCCACAAGAACAAGAACCACAACCTACAAAACAATTAAATAAAGGAAAGCAGCAACAGAATACATGTAGCAAGACTCAAATGCTTCAAGGTGAGTCTTCTCAAGACAAAATTGAAAAAATTCCTTTAGAAAAACTTGTTTCCATTCCATAAGATATTTGAGTCATGAAGAAAAGTGAATATGAAGATGAAAAGAACACTAAACAGGGTCATGTGTGCAATTTACCTAAAGAATTAGAAAAAAACAGAATTCAAGTGCCCCTCACGGATCTAGTCAAAACACTAGCTTATCAAAGAGAAATTACAGAGTTTATCAATCCATCTCAGAATGTGAATATAACTGACATTTTGAATTTGCAAGAAGATAAACCAGTAGTGGTTTTTGGTTCACATGTGGAGGAGGTAGATTTTTCAACACCTCCTTTCTACATTTCTTTAAGGTTCATGATTTACTCTCGCATAATTGTATTTTTTATTAAGGAGCCTCACATAACCTTATGTCATTATCAATGATGAAATAGCTAAACCTACAAGTTACTAAACCTTACAGAGACTTGTATTCTTTTGATTCACATAAATTCAAGTGTTTGGGGGGAATTAAAGATATGGTGGTGTCACTAGCCCAGATTCCAGCCAAAATTTTGGTAATGGATGTAGTGGTAGCAGATGTCCCTGCTAGGTTTGGAATGTTACTATCTAGGTCACGGGGGGCTAAATTAGGTGGTGTTTTGAAACTAGATTTTTCTTATGTTGTCATACCAATTTTTGGTGGGGAAGAAAGGAGGTTGTACAAAGAAACAAGATTTATTAGAACAGTTACAAATAATGAAGCAAGTAATTCACATGTATATGGTCAGGAAAAAGATGACTTCTCTTGCTTCGTGCTACATGACAATGCAAAATTGGCTGAAGATAACCAGAGGCAGCTTACTTTAGCCTGTGTAAATACAGAGCTACAAAAAAAAGGGGTTTGGAAGTGCTTCTTAGATGGAGCCTATTCTAAAGAAGGAATAGGTGATGGTTTCCTTTCATAGGATGAACAGATTCAAGATCACAATATTGGAACCCAGAAGGAGCCCAAGCTGGTAAAATTGTTCAAGGAAGTTTCACTTGATTATAAGGAGAGATATATTAAGCTTTTCAGGCAATACACTGATGTTTTGGCTTGGTCCTATGAGAATCTCAAGACATATGAGGAAAGCATGTTCAACAGACTTGGATGCTATGTCAAAGTCATAACAAACAATGCTCAAGTGTTCAGTTCAAGTAATTTTGTTGCCTTTTGTCAAAAGTATAATTTTATTTTATATCATTTAACTGATTATCATCCACAGGGAAATGGATTGGGTAAATCCACTAACAAAACTTTGATGAGAATCCTTAAGAAAACTATTGCAGAGAATCTTGATGGCGAAACTCTACAGCTGCCTATCAATGGGCAGTACCTCAAGCATTACTTCCAGTTCTGAAGCATAAGCATCTTATCATTGTAGATACTGGAGTGAATTTAGTGTACAAATGCCATAGAATTTGAATTGGTTAAGAAATATATGACTACATTCCTGAGGTGAAGGCACTGATCTGTGATTCTTAGTGCTTTTGTGGCAAAAGCACTATCCCCAGGTGGAGCCAGATGTTGTATCATCCATTGTTATTTAAGTTTTATTTCTAGTTTTATCACAAAATGAAATAAAAATAAAAAATATGAAAGAAAAACCAAATATTAATGGCTTTTGAAAGTGATTAACCCATGAAAAGATTTGGGTCTAATCAAAAGGCCATAGATCTGATGGCAATCATGTAATTAACTAGAATGGGGTTTATTTCGGAGATTGGGCATGATGGTGTATCAAATACAGTTTAATTCACTGAAGTCCAGGCCAATATCAGCCGTCCATTGAAAGAGATGGGATTTGATCAATATCGGGTCAAAAAGTAATTGCGTTCTATCTTTAAAATCAAACCCAATAAATCATTAATCTCTAGTTTTTATTTCCTATCGGGTCTATATGACACTAACGGATATCGGGTTGGCAAGTAATTAGGTTTTTCTTTGAAATCAAACCTGATAAATAATTAATTGGCAATTTTATTTCCTATCAGGTCTGTATGGGAGTTAAAGGTGCGACGAAAAGGTGGATGCAACATTTTATGAACTAGAGTGTTAATTCTTTTGAGTTCCGTGGGCTCAACCATTGTCTAAAGGTCATGCAAGTTTAGGAGGCACGATCAAGCAATAGCTTGATAAGTACGTTGTGGTGCACTGCGGGGGAGCAATGAGCATGAAGATTGATTAAAGCTCAACCCCCGCAGTTGACTGTGATGTTAGCATGGTTGACCGGAATGTGTGGCAAGAAATTGCTATGGGAGTTCGACCTCGTTGAAGCTCTCGTACATTCTTTACCCCCACAGTGAGCTCCAAAAGCTTTCCGCCCCACGTTGCTCATTCCACATCTTCCACCGCTTTCATCTGTTAGTTGCCCACATCACTCACCATACCCCTCCACTTCATCCACTACTCCATTAATGGATGATAGATCAACACAAATATACATCAATAGAAACACACGCTCAAGCTATAGATTCAAACAACGAACATCCATCACCTTCTAATTTTCATTACTTCCTGTTATTTTATTTTCTTGAGAATGAGTTGTCTTTTACCTTGAAATGTAATATTTTGTAATGATCTTTACTTCAAAGCAGTTTGAGGATAGTGAGGTAGTTTGATAGTTTTGGGTGGTTTCCAAGAGGCAATATTATAGAAAAATTAGGTTTGAATTTTGGAGAACTTGGAGACTAGGCCACTATATTGCTGATACAACTATTGATTAATGAAAGAATCATAAGTTTTCCATACATTGTTGGGTATGATTTTGTGAATTCTATATTATGTGTCATCAAATGTTTTCTCCCTTTAAGTATGGTAATGAAGCTACAAATCTTTATTTTCTTATGTAAATGAAGTTAAAATCCATTAAAAGAGTGCCCCTATACTTAGAGTTCCCACTTCTACAATTCTTTTAAGTTACAGATCATAGTTTCTGTGTAAGACATCATCTTATCTCTAATGCCTCCAAGTGTCACAGATGGTAGATTCTGTGTAAAACAACATATTGTCTATGACTCCTATACTTGAAGCTCCCACCTCTACAATTGTTCTAAGTTACAATTAGTAGTTTCTATGTAAGACAACATATTATCTTTAACTTCTCAAAGTGTCACAAATAGTAGATTTTGTGTAAAACAAGATATTGTTTATGAATTCTTCAAGCTTTCTTCATTCATCAGTTATATTCAACAATCAAATGGCATTCTGAGATTTTCATGTCACCTAAGTATTGAGGGTTTAAAACCAAGTCTTTTAGGTCCTTCATTTGAGAATACAACATGCAATTAAGTGACAAACAAGTGACAGTAATTATAAACATTAATGTCTTAAGCACAATTTCTACACAGCCAGGAAATTGGTTTCTTAAGGTACAACACATCCCCTGCATTTTCCTGTTGGAGGTCTTGATAGCCCACTTCTAGTTGATCCACCTCACTAACTAAGAAAACACCTTTGGATTTACACCTACATTGTAATTTATCCTATTGATTAGAAATGGGGATTTGACACTTTGGGAATTTTCTCCAAATTGCTACTAGTTTTCCCTGTCTAACTTAGGAAGCCAATTTTCAAGTGGTATCTACTAAAACAAACTCATATCTAGTGGCTCCTCTATCAAATAATTTGTATTTACTATTATTCCATGAGCTACCATCTGTTGGCTTAACCTCTTTACTTCAACTTGGTCACCCAATTTTGGAAATTGCTACCAAGAGTCGGCCCAGAATAAAGTCGTGTCTCCATTTTTTATCTCCAAAAAGTAACGGTTGTGTATCAAACTCATATGTTTTTTTTTCAAATTCCAAATTTACAATTTGATAGCTATTGTAACAACCTCGGGTTAAAGTTTCATGTAATAAAGGTTAATAACAGAAAAATAAGACAAAGATCATAGGACACGCATTCCAAGCTGAATTTTTGGAAAACACTTTATTGGAGATCACATGTGGTTTAATAATGGATATGGAAATTGGCAAAGGAAAAGAGGCAATAGTTGGCACTTGATTATGAAAATAAAAAAAATAGGAGAAAAGGAAGCTGAAGAGACACATATTTGCATGGTAAGGAAATTAGAGGAAAAGCGAAGGAAAATGAAGAAAATAGAGACATCAATAACAAAAAGGCATCACAGAATCAGTTCACAGTTTTTTGTTTGTTTATCTATTGTCAGTTTTAGCTTGGGTCAAGTGAGAAAGAGAGAGAGAGATCTAAGAGGAGGAAGCAAGCAAGCAAGTAAAGTAAAGTAAGTAAGTAAAAGGACAAGCCAAGGAAAACAAAGGAAAGCAAGGAGAAGGTTGGATCAATGAATTCAGTAGGAAGATTTTGTAGGTAACAGGTTGCATGTGTGATTTCCTAGTTGAGGTGTGAAAGCATGGTACATGAATTTGTTTATTTGGTTCCTTTGCTATCATTGACATGGCTTTTTCCTTGTTTGAAAGTGGTTTCAAATTTTCCTTGTCATTTCCCAGATAGCCATGGTGTGATTAGATTCATTTCTAGTTGATTCTTGGATTTCTAGAAGATTTTAGAACTGGGTAAGGTAGTCTCAATAAAATTCTCAAGGGTTGGGGGTGGAGATGGTTTTCTCTAGGAAGCCCTTGACAAGTGGGTAGAGATAGGAAAAGTCCTCAAGGTATGGTGAATAAATTCTGAGGCATCCAAGCTTGGTTTGCTTTTGTGATCTTGGGACTAGTTTAGGTAATATCATAGTAGTTTGAGGGTGGAGGTGGTTTAACCTCTAGATTCCATTTCTTTTTTATGACTTGGTTTATCCCATTAGATACCACATTCATGCTTGGAATATGGCATAGAGATGATTGGTTGAAGGAAAGATTTGGTTCAACCCAATCTATGCTCGAGTGGTACATGTAAGTCCCTGACTTGGTTGTATTTTTCATATGTTAATAAGATCCATTTTCCCATTGTAAACTATGAGAACTTTTACTTGTTTCTATGTTGATTTGATGGTTGTTCTGTCATGGTTATTCTATTTATATGTTGGTTCTAAGCATGGTTCTATAATATGTTCTAGCTATCGATTTTGTTCATGAATTGATATGCTAATGAACGGTTGATGAATGCATGGGCTAACAAGTGTTGCTGCAGCTATTATGAGAGGGCATTAGACCCTCTTGGTGATTCTTAGATGAAGTTCAGACTGAAAAGATCAAATATGCATTCATGACATGTAGTTTCTATGTTTGTCACATGTTTGATGAAATGTTTGTCATGGTTAGGCATGGTTAGGTCAAGTTCTTATTCATGTTCTAAATGATTAGCAATGTTGGCATCTTATTTATGTTTTTGGAAAGTTACAGGAACTTATGGGAAGTGGTTTGGAGACTAGCCTAAAACGTGGCTCAGATCCTAGAACCACACACACTCAACTAGAGTGTTTGGGACATAATAGCATGGAGGCAAGCATGTGAGTGCAGTTATAGCCTCATAATCACATCTATAAATTGTAAAGGGTTCGGTTATGGGTCTAGGTAAATTATAAATGGGTTACACTTAAGGATTGACCACTTGGGGTGGTTTGCAGCCCTTTTAGTGGTCTAGGTTCTTTGAGGGGTGTCAGTAAAGTTGTCAGTTTCTCAGCCCCACTTGCATAACTAGAACTTGAAGGTTGAGTCATGCCATAGTATCACGTTGCTTCACATTTACCAAGAGGGATTATAAAACCAAGTAAATATGGGGAGGGGCAGTTACAAAATGGTATCATAGCTTCAAGGTTCAAACACTTAGAATGGATGGGTGGGATGTAATTTTTATGCATGCACGTTAGTAGTATGCATGCATTGCAGTGGCTATGGTTGTCATGCATGTATTCGATGTTACAATTTGAGTTATCATGCATGATTGAGATGTTGATAGGTTGATGTCATTATGTATATATATACATGTGCTAATCTGGACTGATTTGAGAAAATGAGATAGACTCCCCTAAACTTCACTAAGGTATGATTTTGATTATGCTTATATTTGGTTTATCTAACATGTCATGTTTGCAAGAAGAATAGGATCAGAGATGATGAGTGGATTATAGCTCATGTAACTCTCCTTATAGATCAACTAAGAAGAAACGAGAAGAGTACTCTCCTGACATAGAAAATACACTAAGAAGTATAAAGGTAGAAATTTGAAGTTGCAAGGTAGATAATGATAGGATAATTCAGTCATAGGAAAGACTTTCCAGAGCTCAGGAAAAGCAAGTCAAGGTCAATGCAGTCATCCTTCTAAGCTTAGTGTATTTGTAGATATAGGGATAACCAAGGATAGTTATGGACAAGTGGAAAGGACTAATCTGGGATATGGTAGTGGGTCTCAATCAGGGTATAGCTTGGATAAGGATGACACAATCAAAGGTGGAAGATAGTTGGATACACCTGACAAGAGAGGTAGTGCTTATGGGCTCTATTATAGTTTTGGTTTAGATAGGCATCATGGTCATCATCATTATAATCCTTACAGGAGGAGTGATAAGGTGCACTTTCCATATGAGTTTAAGAAAGCCAAGCCTCCTACATTCAATGGATAGATGAAGAAATTGGAAGATGCAAAACCATGGATTATTGGGATGAATAACTTATTTGAGATGCATGATTTTACAAAGAATATGAAATATATATTTTCAGTATCAAAGGGAAAGTGAAAATCTAGCGGGAAGATGTGAAGTGTGTCAAAGGCATCAAGATAGAGGAGTTGAGTTGGCATGAGTTTAAGAGGCACTTCAAAAATAAGTGCTTATATTAGAGACATTATGATGGAAATCCTAAGGAGTTCTATGAGTTGAAGATGGGTTGAAGATGAAGAGTACCCGACGAAGTTTCTGGAGCTATTGAGGTATGTTACATATCTTAAGCAAGGTTCAAAGGTTCATCGGTGGACTTCTATTAGCATTCAAGGATCATATTGAGTATGATGAGCCTCGGTCATTGGAGGAAGTCATTGGGAAATTGAAGCATTTTTATGAGCAGTCGAAGTGTAAGTCTGAGCATAAGCATGATTGGATAGGTAATGAGAAGACTAAAGGAAAATTTCCTCGAAAGTGGGAAATACGTCAAGAAGTAGGTGAGAAAGAAAATGTGGCTCCTTACAAGAAGTTTAATGAAGTTGATAAGGGACATGGAATTCAGTCTCAAGAGAAGCAGAGTAAAGGTAGTGGTAGAGAAATGTTGTAGTGATTGATTTGTGGAGAGGATCATCACAAGAAGTACTATTCATTGTACCAAGGTGGCAGATCTCAGATCTATAGTGCTCAAGAGGCATAGATAGTTAGGGATGTTGGTTAAAGCATTCCTCAGAATTATGTAGAACTTGATAATAGGCAAGACTATCACCAATTATCCATTATTTAGATGGAAGGTAAGCTATCTGATCGAGTTGTTTCCATTTTTTATTGATCCTAGATCTAATTATAGTTATGTTAGTCCTTCCCTGGTGAATAAGTGTGGCTTGAGTAAATAAGTGCAAGAAGAATATTGGTTAGTGTAGTTGGTTATAAGGACCAAGAAAAGAGTTAATCATTGGGTGAGAGCTTATTCATTTGAGTTGAATGGTATGCCTACATCAGCACATATAAATGTGCTTCCATTTGTATCATACAATATGCTTTTGGGCATGGATTGGTTGTACTTCACATGACTAAGGTAGAATGTTACGAGAAGGCTATTTAGTGCTTGGATGATGATGGAGAGAAGAGAATATTGTAGGGAAAGAAGAAGCCTACATCAGTGAGAATGGTTACATCTATGCAAGCTAAGTGCAGTTGCAAGTAAGGGTGTGTATTATTTTCATTGCAAGTTTCAAGTGACAAGGGGAAGGATGTTGAGGATGATGAACTTTTGAAGAGGTATCTAATTTTGCAGCAGTTTCAGGATGTGTTTCCTATATATATTTTAAAGTTACTACCTCATAGGGACGTGAATTTATCTATTGAGTTGGTACCAGGAGAAACACCACCATCAAAGGCACCTTACAGGATAAGCACTCCAAAGTTAGTGAAATTGAAGTTGAAACTTAAGGAAATGCTTGATAAAGGATACATTAGACAAAGTGTGTCACCTTGAGGTGCAACCTTGTTGTTTGTGAAGAAGAAGGATGATACTTTGAGGTTGTGCATTGATTATATGCAGTTGAACAAGGTAACCATCAAGAACAGGTATCCATCGTCGAGGATTGATGACTTCTTTTATCAGTTGAAGGGAGCAACAATGTTCTCAAAGATTGACTTGAGATCAAGATATCACCAGGTATGCATCAAAGAAGAGGACATCTACAAGACTTCATTTTGTACCAGGTATGGGCATTATGAGATTGTGGTGGTTCCTTTTCATCTTACTATTTCTCTATCTACTTTCACGTGTTTGATGAATAGTGTTTGTGTCCTTATCTGGACAGGTTTTTGATAGTGTTCATTGATGATATAATGATATATTCTAAGAATGAGTAAGAGCATGCATAACACCTAGAAATAATGTTAATATTGTTGAGAGAGCATCATTTGTATGCCAAGCTTAGCAAGTGAATTTTCTTTTAGATTGAAGTTCATTACTTGGGGCATGTTGTTTCCAAGGAAGGTATAGCAGTGGACCCAGAAAAGATTAAAGATATCATGGAGAGGTCAACTCCTATGAATATGGATGAGTTTAGATCATTCATGGGACTAGAAAGTTATTACAGGTAGTTCATTAGGAAATTCTTAGGGATTTCCTATCCTATTACATCATTGCATAGAAAAGGAAAGAAGTTGAAAGGAACAAGGAGTGTGTAGCTAGTTTTGACCAGTTGAATCACTTGGTTACAAATGCTCTTGTCTTGAATATTACAAATCGTGATAAATATTTCTTGGTATGTATAGATTCTTGCAAGAGAGGACTTGGTAGAGTCTTGATGCAAGAATGGTAGGTGGTATGCTATGAGTCATGGAAGTTGATTGAGCATGAGGAAAACTATGTGACTCATGACCTTGAGTTGGCAGCTATCATTCACGCATTTAAGATGTGGAGACATTATCTTCTTGGCAGATAGTTTATTCTGATGAGTGATCATAATGGAGTTAGGTATTTATTTGACCAACTTAATATAAATTCTAGTCTAGCTAGATGGTTGGCTACTCTCAATGAGCTTTACTTAGAGATCAGGTACATTAAGGGAAATGAGAATAGCGTTGCATTTGTGCTCAATATTATATTGCAGTACTAATTGTAGTTTTTAACCCCATACAAAAATTACTTGCATACGAATTCTAAAACACAGAAAATAAACAATGCAAGAGCATAACACATAAAACACATATACACATAGATTTTCCCCTGGATCCTAAAACTGAGACTACCAGCTCGATTTTTTATTATGTTCCTTTCAATGTTACAACACATATTTATACATGGCGAAGTATCTAATACCATGGACCAAAACCCATCGTGTCCAAAACCATGGAACGAAAACCATCGCGTCCAAAACCATGTGCGAAAAACATGCAAAAAACCATAGGTAGGTCCGCCCAACCTAATATAGGGACCAAAACCAAAATTTTCCAGGGTGCCACCCTGGAACCCATAGAGTGGGGCTACCTGCACCCCTCGAACACCCTGTGACTCCCCCCACTATGCAATTGGTGCAAAGAAGAGGGGGCCTTCTAACCGCCCAGTTAACTACATGGGCTAGTCATGGAAAGAATATAACACAACCCAACATTCTCCCACTTGTTGTTTTCTTTCCACAAGGGGCCACTGTTGGAAATAATACTGACAGGGGGGGTGAATCAGTATTATTAGATCAGTAAAACTTTTCCATTTTCACACTCAGATTCATATACGCGACTTCTCTTAAGGATATACGTGTATATACGCAACTATGTTAAATGCAACCAGCGTGCATGAAGTAATATTATGATTCAGTTAACTTATCTTCAATAAATGCATCAGAACATTATTAACAGTAATCAGGTGTAGTAAAACAGAATAGATCATCACACATAAAGAGCACACATGAACACCATGATATAAGGTGCAAACCCAATGTGGGTGAAAACCACCTGTTGCAATTTGTTTCTATCTTCCTTTTAATAAGAAACTTCTTTTACAATGTACTGGTGCAGTCCTTTACCAGTACGCAGGCTGCAACCTGCAGAGAGCTACAACCCTCTCTCGTTCTCCATCTTCTCCTGGAAGGGAGATACAACCCCCATAGTTCTTGTACTAGGTAAGATACTAGTACGTAGCTGCCGACCTACAATCTTCTCTCCTCTAGGTACCACGTTTCATCAATTTTCAGACTGGATACACAGAAGCACAACTCTAAATCTGAAGGCCACGTTTCATCAAATTTTCATACTGGACCTATCAATATCATTGAAGCTCACAAATAGTCAACACTAGCATTATCAATCTCTGAATCTCCCAATACTGAATCACTGAACCCTGTCAACGAAAAGCAGTCACCAGAACACAGAGCAGAACCCTGAAATCTGCAACACTATTCAGAATCAACTGTATCATCAAATCATGCATTAAAGTGCATACGCTACTTGGATAAACCAAACCCGCGTACATACGTGCTTTTACCAAATCCAACCCGCGTATAGATCTATAAATATTCAATCATGACTTGCAGCGATTTCAAACTTAAGTTATACCCAGTTCAAATCATTACATGCGTTAGTATACAGATCTAGAATAAACATAATCAATCATATAGATATAGTTCATTTCAAACCATTTGATCCTGATCTATCCTTAGATCTTGTTCTCCATCAACTTTTGATATCCCTCCTTAGCTTAGATCAAGCAACCCATAACCTGCATACTGGATCTCATCCTTCATCAGATATTCAAGAATTTCTCCATACTTTTGCCTAATGATCTTCTTCTCCTTTTATAGTCTTGGGCCTTGCTCAATACCATGGTCCAAAACTATAACAAACCACTACCATCAACTCAATACTAGGGATCAACACATCTGTCGAGATGCCATGGTCCAAAAACCATAGGTTCAAATTCCAAGGACTAACCGCCACGGACCAAAAGTAAGTTTTCCCACATGTACACGCTTTTCCGTGCATGGAAGTGTGTGCATACACATACGCGACTTCTGATCAACAATCCCACGTGTATACGCATTTTTGTATATAGAGAACTTGCGAGTATAACCTGCGTGTATACCCTACTTGGTATATAGCGAACCTGCGTATATACGCGACTTGGTACACAGTGAACCTGCGTATAACCTGCCTCTGTACGTGACTTGGTATATAGTGAACCTGCGTGTATACTCAGATTTCTTCATTCTTTGTAATCTGATCATCAATTCTTTGCTATTGATTTGCTGCACTATAATCTATCATCTTGCCATCAAGTACAACACTTGTATCATAATGCCAACAATCTCCCCCTTTGGACTTGATGGCAAAGCTAATCTTGTCACACTTAGAACTATCATCTGATGCATTTGAGTTGTCCTACATCCCATGCATTCAGTCACATCTAACATTTCTTTTGTAGATTCATTTAGTTATATGTAAGTGAGATGATCTTCTATGAGAGGGTTGCCATCAAGTACAACACATGCATCATAATGCCAACAATCTCCCCCTTTGGACTTGATGGCAACAACACCAAATCACTCTCCCCCTTTGACATCAAGGGCAAAGGGCGTACCAATATATTCTCTTTCCAAGATAAGAATTATGTTGTTCATACTCCCCCTGAGTACCTGCTCAAGCTCTGAATGAGCTCCCCCTTTGTATATGCCACGATGTACCAATCTATCCATGCTCCCCCTGAAGAGTGTTGTTCGTGCTCCTCCTTACTGTAAGCAAGGTCTGCAAAAGGTCTTCTATAAGAAGCACATGACTCTATACACCATACAAGACCTTCCTATCACCAAAAAAATTCAATACATACATCTATCTCCCATCCAAGTGGGACTCAATTAGCAAAACAAATCCTTACACTATTGGCCCTTTTGGAAACAACCTACAGAGTGGGGACTGAGGTCTCACCTGAAGCAGTATGGGGGAATGCTCGAACCACATTTTTGCACCCTCGAGATTTCTGAAGGGTCGGTTTAGCCCAATAGTGAATACCTTCACCTAGGTCACTTCACACATTATCCTAACCTGTGAGGCCTTTGCAATCTGTTATAATCAACTTTGTACAGCCCTCACTAGAGGCTGAGGTGACTTCGTGTTGCCCTAACTACGATTTGTGCTACTTCCCCAAGCTATACTACGGATCTTACTTATCTTCTTATAACAGTTAGTTATCTTCGCATAAAGAGATACTTTATCTTATATTCACCTTATCAACCCATTCATATAAGTTCACGCATCATACAGATAATAGAAATGTAATTTATATCTGGTACATCCAATGCACAAAATAGGAAAAAGATACACATAAATGATGTAAAACTTCTCTTTATTACTTCACAAAAGGTTACAGACTTGACTTACCTTACACACTCAGCTGCAAGGGTCCATGCACTCAGTTGTGGACTACTAGGCCTCTACGTACTTAGCTGTAGAGTCGTGTCCTACTGTACGACCCAAAGACTCGACTCTACACTTATATAAGACTCAAATCCCTATCTATTACTTCCACTTCTCTTAATTTCTTCATTTACAACTTAGAGCGTCCCTCTATTTATACGACCCCATGGTCTGTGAACCATGGGTAGATCTTTAAACCCAACATTACATTACAAAAATGAGGGTAGACAACCCTATGACTCATTTACAATCTTCGCGCTCCGCACCCACAAGACGTGGAGTCTTTACATCGGATTTGGTCAAAATCTAGACTTTATGCCCCAAAACTTTCCTTGGGGAATCTCGCACCCAACACATAGTTATCGACCAAACAGGAACTCTTACCTCAAAGTGGGTACTCGAGCCCAAAAATCCCGAAAACATGAAAAAACGACCCAAAATTAAAAAGTATTGATTCTGCATCACAAATTTCTTTCCAGAGTATTGTTTCAATATTTTTTAAAAATAACAGTAAAAAAAATGAAATCCATTTTGTTTAGTGCAAAAAACACCTTGAAATCGAAAAGTGTTGATGCCAGAATAACATTTTTTTTTATTTAATTATATTTTAATTTCAAGGTACATTTTGAACATTTTTTAATAATGACGTTCAAAACAAAATATCATGACTCTCAAGAAATTTAAATTTCCAATGATTTTCAAGCATGAAATTAATGATAAAGTATCATGTCTTTGAAAACCCTTAAAATTCCAATGATTTTTGAGGATGACATTAAATTTAAACTATCACTTCTTTGAGAAGCCTTAAAATTCCAACAATTTTCAGGCATGGTGCCAAGAAAAAATATTTATAATTCTTTTCAACCATAACATTAAAGATAAAATATCACGACCTAGAAAAACTTTAAAATCTTGACAATTTTTCAACCATGGAATTAAAACCAAAGATTATTACTACAAAAACAATCTTAAATTTTCAAAATATTTCAAGCATGATATTATGGAAAATTTTACGACTTAAAAAAACTTTAAAAATGAACAGCTAAATGAAAGAGTTATTATACAAATAGTAATTTTTTTTAAATGTTAAATGTATAGATATTTTGAAATATTATCCTAAGACAGTTTGATACATTGCATAAAAAAATTAAAAATCAACTATCAAATTGACATGCAGTGTAGGTGAGCTCAATCCATTATAATGAAAACTTAAATACCAACCATGAAATTAACACATTGTGGGGTAGACTCGATTCATTATAACAAAAAAATTAAAATCAATTATAAAATTGCACATAATGGGATTCGATTGCTAGACAAGCATTGACACGGACCCTATAAAAAAATAATATATATATTAAAAATAAAAAATAAAACAAGTAATAAAAACATAAAAAAAACATGGTAAAAGAATCAAATATACAAAATATATAGAAAATGAAAAAATTCAAATATTAAAAAAAAAACAAAAAAAACAAAAGAAAACAAAAATTGAATGCAGATCAAGAGGTTGATCTTCTATAATCAGGATTTCCAGCCCAATCTAAATAAAAAAAATTGCCAACTCAACATCAGATTAATTAGTATACAAAATACCAAAATAAAGTGTTCCCTTCAAATATCGAAGGTCTTTCCTTGCTTCTTTCCAATGGCTTTGACAAGGCTTAACCATAAATTGACTAAGGATGCTGACAAGATACACTATATCTAGCCTTATAGTGGTGAGGTAGATCAAACTTCCCCCCAATTGACGATACAAAGTTCTATTCACTACTTTAGATCCATCATCATTATAGACCTTGGAATTCTATTCCAAAGGAGTAGACACTCATTTTCATTCAAACATATGAAATCTTTCAATCATTTTCTTTGCATATTTTATTTGTGTGATGACTGTCTTACCAGATTCACTCCAAATTTCAAGACCCAAACAATAATGAAATTCACCAAGGTCCTTCATTTCAAATACCTGTGACAACTGAATTTTAATTTCTTTAATTAGTGTGAGTGCACTGTGTGTGGTCTAAAATGCATATGCAAATTAGAGCTTAATTTAATGTCAACCCGGGAAGGTAAACTTAGAAGTGCTTATCTAAAATATATAGATCTAGAAAGATTCCTAATCACTAATCAAGCCTAGATCTAACAATTGTTTGAGATCTGTGATTCTCTTACAAGAATACTTTCTACAAGATCTCTTCCAACATTAGAACATCTAATAAGAAATCAAGAGCTGAAATGAAATAAACCTAGATCTAATAATTGTCTGAGATCTTACGGTTCTCTTACAAGAACACCTTCAAATAAGATCCTTCCAATATTAGAACATTTAAGAAAACTTGAAAGCTGAAATCAAACAAAAACATAAAGTAAATTACAAACAAATAAGCATGCAAGTGAGGCCATGGGGGCCCTCCATAACTCCACCAGCACACCACTTCAATGGAGACTCAGATGTAGAAGCAAAATTGAAGTATAATCCTTTATTTCAAAATTCTAAGATTACAAAAACTTCCAGAGTACAAAAACTTCAAGATTACAAATGGAGGATATTGTACTCCTATGTATACAATGGGATGAGTAACAAACTCATAATGATCATCCACTACTTTCCCAGAATATGATCCCACAAATCTCTCAAGCATTTTTAACTACTTTCCCATTATTACAAAATATGATCCCACAAATCTCTCAATAAATCTCTCACATATCTTGGATAAGATATGCCAACCATGATTTTCTCCTTAGGATAAGATATGCCTCCATGATTTTATCCTTAGGAATAGGATAAGATATGCACCCATGATTTTCTCCTCAGGAAAAGATATGCCTCCATGATTTTCTCCTTTGCATAATTATCTCCTTAATATGGTGGAGGAGATATTAATTCTTCACATATTTCCTACACATCAAAAAACTCACATAGTCTTGAGATATATATATAAATATGTATATTTTCTAATAATTAATCATAAATTCACTTGTAATACAAAAATGAATAAAATGGAAAATAAGAAGGTGAAACCCAAATGTATGTATGAAGATGATATGA